>JAAAKG020019297.1:0-15300 GCA_010014905.2 Druon quercuslanigerum
TTTATTGATTGTCTTGCGATCATCGAGAAAAACTTTAAGTTTTCATTTAATTTGTGTGGTTTACGTTAAAATGTTTTTGTTGATATTAGAATGTTTCTAAAATTGAAAAGGTTTTTTTAGATACCTGTAAGTCATAGCTTTTTTGTAATAAAATTTGGTTGAAATTAAAATATTGCGCTTTATTTTATAATAATAACATTTATAGCCTTATCACATGACGTGCGAGCGTTATCCGTCGCGCGCGTGATTTTCGCGACGAAAAAAATAATCGTCGAAATTTGTCGTGCCACGTAGAACTCAAGACTGGATCATCTGAAACCAAAAATATAAAAAAATTTCATTAATTTACGAGTTTCCCTAGGTCGCAACGTGGAGTTTTATTTAAAATTTTTTTTAAAAAGTTCTGTTAACATTTTGAAGAGAAAACACCGATTTTCGAGAAAAAATCGACATTATTTATTGTTAAATAAACAATAATAATTGTAAAAAATTAAAAGAACTCAGAGTTTCGACCTTAAAAATTATATATAGAAATATTGTACCAAATTTCATAAGGATCGGACCAGTAGATTTAAAGTTACAGTTGACACCAGCTTTGAAAAAGTCGATCACGAGAAAAATGCTTCAAAATTTTGCATAGCAAAAAAAAACCGATATTGAACACTAATAGATTAGACATTTTTTAATATACTTACACAGAATCATCAATGCCACGTCCATAAAGTATAGAACTTTCATCTAGCATGTCCAAAGCATGAAATCGGTCGAAACGTCGCTCAATAATAATACCACATCTTTCTCAATTTTGCTCTGATTAACTTAAAATTTAGACACAATATTCTTAAGATGTTTTACACTCATTTTATAAAATAAAAAAACAGGATTTTTTCATGAAATACCCTACTAACCCCTTAAATCCGTGTGAATTATTCGAGGTCTGCTGAATTGGGATTATTTTCGGCTATCCTCTTGTCAGTTTTTCCTATCGTTTAGCCTGTCGTTTTTACTAGCATTTTCCTGTGGTCACGAAAAAACTACAAGAAAAAAATGACCAAAAAAAGATAAAACGCTTATGATTTTTTCCTATCATAAATTTTCGTAAGAGTAAGTCGCGCGCGATTAAAATACCGACAATCATAAATTTCTACAAACGAATTTCTCTAGCTTGTGAGTAGATTTGCACAGAAAGGCGTAATGGCGTAGGGACGGAAGGAATGAATGCCCTCGGATAAGAACCCTACAAGAAAGGACGCGTCAATGTTCCCCCACCCCAACCTCCTCGCCATGACAGTTCTCCCGGCAAAAACGTAATATCCAAGCGCGCACGATTCAAACGACGTGAAATACAAAGCGGGAATGGAATATAGCGCACGCTTTCTAATTTCATACTTGGCTCCTATTGTTATAAATACTGCACTAGAAACTTAATAACATTAAACAGCTAACCACAGCAGACTGTTGACATCTGCACACTATATCGTGTATACTCAAAACGTAGGTGTCCGAATTACTATGTTCATACTGTAGAGCGGAAATGACAACTGCTTGTCAGCAGCCAATAAGTAATAAGCAGCCTCGGTGTCGCGTCCTCGGGGGTGAAGGTACGTGTTAAATAGTGGAATCAAATTTTGGCAATATGGCTGTTTATGGAGCGACCGATGCGCCGTGAGTGCCTCCTTTGTATATTTTTTTGTTTCGTAGATTTAGTGTACTTAAAAATTAAAGATCGAATACACCTTTTAATGAATATCGTTTCAGGCTTATGTAGTATGCATAAGAAGATGTTTTCAGAGGAGTTATTGTGAAAAGAGGCTGTGGAAATATCCTCAAGCGGGTACTCGTGTCCCCTGACCTCGAGAAATGATTTTACATGATGATTTTCCAGATTCAGTGCTGACAATTTAATAACTTCGAAATCCACTAGAACGACAAACTGTATAACTTTAAACTACCTAGAAAGGACCCTAGATCGGCCTGGAACGGGAAGTCAGATTTGTTACCGGAAGTTCCTATGCCAGCTTCACCCCCGTGGTCGCGTCCTCCCTTATGTTCTTACCCTCGAAAGGAAGGAATGCCCTCTGACGGAAGGCGCGCTTAACTATTGATTTTGAATTTCTGTATCTGATTCAGAGGACTTTTTGGTTTTCTTGGTTTGAAAATTCAACAATTGGGTTGAAAGTTTCTCTCTTACTTGAATGCAAATCTTAAAACTGAAATGTATTGTTGAATATTCGTTTTTTTTCTTTTGTTAGAAATAATCGACTTCCTAAAAAAATAACTTTTTTAGTGAAAGATTCAACACTAGTTGAAAAATCATCTATTTGGTTGAAAATTCTACCTTTCTGGTAGTATATTTAATTACAAATTCATCTATTTTCCTGAAAATGCATTATTTTTACTAGATATATTTTTTTTAAACTTCAGAACTGATTTATCTTTTGGATTTAGTTTCTCGATTATATCATCAGCGATTTGTTCTTGTATTGTTTTCTAATGTCTTGAATTTCTGTTTATGATTCTTATATTATCAATTATTCTAAACCTTACAAAAAAAGGGAAGGGGAATGGAAAAAATTATCGATTTCAGATGTTTTAGAGGATTTTTTAAATTGAAGGGGATTCCTATTATATCATGTATCTTCTTTTAAAATATGGCAAAATAGTATATTTATCAAAGGCGCATAAAGATATATGCGTAACAATGTGTAAAGTACAAAGGTAGAAAATATCGAAAAATTTTTTCGTGATGTCCGTTGATCCAGGAAAGATTTACTGAAAAAGAAGGAATAAGTAAAGACCTTGGAAAAAATATTGATCATAAGTATTAAATTTTTCCTGGAAATATACCTTCGATATAGAAAGAATATTTTCTAAGAACTTTCGACGGATGAAACAGATCGACGGGCAGTTGGGCTTTCCTCAATTAATTTTAGATGAACGGCACTCAGAGCCTGAAAGTATAAAATGGCATCCGCAGTCATTAAGAATTGTATAAGATTTTTAAACATTTAAAATATTGAAAAAATATTTCAAAAGATCTTATAAAGATTTACAATTAAACGATTTAAAAATATTTTAATAAAATTAACAATTAAAGATTAAATAAAATAAATAAAAGATTTAAAAATAGTTCCAAAATGTACAAAATATTTCAATATATTTAAAAAGATTCCAAAGGAGTTTCGAAATATTTTACAACAACAACAAAGATTTAAAACATCTACAAATGGTTCAATCAAAATTTCCCAGGCATACAATTAAAAGATTTAAAATATTTCACAAATATTCTAATCTAAAAACAAAATATTTCAAAATATTTCGAAAGATTCCAAAGGAGTTTCGATATATTTTACAAAAAAAATGTATAAGATTTTTAAACATTTAAAAGATTGAAAAAAGATTTCAAAACATTTTACAATGAATTACAATTAAAAGATTTAAAAATATTTCACAAAGATTTTGCAAAAATTCCAAAAGATTTAACAAATAGGTTCAAAAGATTAAACAAATATATGAAAAACTAAAAAATAGTTTTTAATTTTAAACACATAAAATTAAAAGATTAATTAATGTTCCACAAATATTTGAAAAAAAATTTAAAATATTTTTAAATATCTTCAAAATATTTCGAATGAATTCAAAGGATTAAACAATGGTACCTAAAAACAAAATATTTCAAAATATTTTGAAAGATTCCAAAAGATTTCGAAATATAGTACAACATTTTCAAAATATTTAACAAAGATCTCAATAATGTACAGAATATTTCAAAAAAGTTCAAATATTTTAACAAGTGCAAAACATAAAAGATTTAAAACATCTACAAATGGTTTTCCCACAATTTCAAAGACATACAATTAAAATATTTAAAAACACTTAACAAATATTTGAAAAAAAATTTCAAAATATTTTTAAATATCTTCAAAAAATTTCGAATGAATTCAAAAGATTAAGCAAAGATGTCTGAAAACAAAAATTTTTTGAAATATTTCGAAAAATTCCAAGAGATTTCGAAAGATTTTACAACTTTTTCAAAAAATTTAACAAATACTTTTAAAAAAATTTAAAAAGATTTCAAAGAAGGTTACCAAATATTTCACGATTATTTTAAAAATATTCCAAAGATTTTAAAAATTTACAATAAATAATATCAAAGCATTTAACAAAAATTTCAAACAATTAAAAAGAATTTCAAAGTATTTCAAAAAATTAAACAAATGTCTCAAAGATTTACATTAACAAATTTAACAAATACTTTTTAAAAAATTTAAAAAAAATTGCAACAAAGATTAACCAAGTATTTCACATTGCAAAGATTTTAAAGACTTACCATTAAATAATATCAAAACATTTAATAAAGATTTCAAACATTTAAAAAAATTCAGAAGTATTTCAAAAAATCAAACAAATATCTCAAAGATTTACAGAAAATTTCTAAAGATTTTCAAAGATTTCAAAATTTACAAAGATTTACAATTAAAAGAAATAACAAATAGGTGCAAAGCATTGAACAAATATATGAAAAATTTCAAAATAGTTTTAAATGTCTGAAAAAAATTTAAAAATAATTCAAAAAAATAAGCAAAGATATCCAAAATATTTCAATAGATTTTAAAAGATTTCAAAAGAGTTGCGAAATATTTTACAACACTTTCAAAAAATTTAACAAAGATCTCAATAATTTACAGAATATTTCGAAAAATTTCAAATATTTTACAAAAAATTTAACAAATGTTTCAAAAAAATTAACAAATATTTCAACAATTTCGAAACATTTTATAAGATTCAAAACATCTACAAATGGTTTAACCAACATTTCAAAGACATACAATTAAAAGATTTTAAACATTCAAAAGTATTTGAAATATCTTCAAAAGATTTCGAATGAATTCAAAGAATTGAACAAATATATCTAAAAACATGATATGGTTCCATAAGTTGAGAACCACTCTAAACCAATTTGTCAAGGAATTATTCCCCGCTCGTGTTTACAAAACATAAACCCGAGGTGGGAAAACCTTCCCAAACTTAAATCGTTTTAGAGTGGCAATCAAACGACCTGTGGCATGACTCATTCCGCGTCACGACTCTCACTCTTTCTTTCTCTTCCCTCTCTTTCTTTCCCTCCAAGTGGAAAGCGCCCAGCGGTCGCCAATTTAAATTTCATATACGCAACGTTCGACTCTAATTTTTCCCGTTTACCTTTTTAAATTAATTAAAGCAGGATTAGGGAACAAATTAGTTTAGGAATCTGTTATATATATGCCGGCGTATTATACTTCTTTCGTTTCAAAATTATGTTCTACTTTTATCTTTACTTTCACTGCTTATTTTCCTCGCGTTATATTTTGTACTACGCCCGATATAATGCTTCTCTTTTTCTACACGATATTTTGTCTTCCTACTATGTAATTTACATACAAATTCTATTTTCCCTATTTCGACTCTTTGCTCTTATTCTGCGATTTTTTTTATGTCATTTTCATTGTTTCTTTTATATTTTACCTTCTTCGAATTTTAACTTGTAGGAATACCGTCGTTTCTACCTTACTTAAAATCTCATTACCGCATGTACTTCGCTCACGAATTTCTGTAACCTTTAAGATTTTATTTCGAACTGTTCTTTAGTTTTCTCTGCTACGACAACCTGTTATTGTGAAAATAGACATTTTTGTATTCCAAGGAAAATTTTACGTGCACTAATTTGCCAAAAAAACATCGAATTTTTCAAATGTACAAAATTTTATCTCAAACTTTACCGCTAAAATAAAAATACCGCGCGTTTCAAAAACTGAGCAGCGCGCTCGGTTTCGAAACGGAAGGGATGGACAGGGCAGCCGCTACGCCCTTCCACCCTCAACGTGAGTGGTCGAGGGGACCGGGCCAATCGCTAGCCGAGCCGCCTCTCAGCTTGCGCGCTTAAAAGCGGGTGCGTACATGCCAAAGGACGAACTCTTACTCGGGCTTTCAGTTGGGTAACCTCAGTCCCCTAATCGCTTTCGGTACCTGTACCATTTTTTTGAGAGTAAAGTGCTTTCGAATTCAAAATTAATTCCTGCCTTATTATTTCCTACCTCCTTCTCACTACTCTCTCTCTCTCTCTCTCTTGTTTCTCGTTTTCGTCCTGGTATACGGGACATTTTCGTCTATCGTTTCCAGAGTGCGGTAAGCCTTCTCGCGGCTCCGGCTCGCCTTCCTTTCCGCTCTCTCTCTCTCTCGCTTTTTACTAGAGTGCGGTAAGCCTTCTCGCGGCTCCGGCCCGAAACCTTTCTCTATACTAGAGTGCCTGGAAAACGGAAGTGCTCCCTCCCTGGCAAGCGTACCCGGGTACGCCGGGCTATCGCGAAACTCCGCGACGCTGTCCAGCTCCAGGCCGGCCAGCAGCCGGAGGGCTTCCGCGCTTCCAGCGCACCACTCCCCACTCCCTCTCCCAAGGCCGTGATACGGTCCATCATTCTCCTTCCTCCTCACGCCAGAGTTTCTCTGCTTCCTCAACCTACTGCCTCTCCTCCCAACATTCCTTCACCCCTCAAACGCGTTCGCGTGGAGGAGAGTGACGATGAGGTCGTAATCGTAGCCGAGTACGAGCTCCTCCGAACTCCGATTCCTCCGGTGGCCATAACCACTGCCAGGAGGCAGGAGGGCTCCGTCACCACCACGCAGTCCAGCAGCAGCCGGTGGCCATAGCCACTGCCAGGGGGGCAGGAGGGCTCCGCCACCACCACGCAGTCCAGCGACGGCCCGTGGCCATAGCCACTGCCAGGAGGGCTCCACCACCACCACGCAGTCCAGCCGGTGGCCACGCAGTCCAGCCGAAACCAGTGACCACTCAGTCCAGCCGTAGCCTATGGCCACGCAGTCCAGCAGCAGCCGGTGGCCATAGCACCGCTGCCAGGAGGCAGGAGGGCTTCACCACCGTCACTCAGCATAGCCGCAACCAATCACCACCATCGCACCTAGTCAGCCATACGAGGAACTGTCCAGCGCCACAAGGGCAAACTACGGTCAACTCACACATCTCCCATAGATCAAGTCGGGTTAACAACACCCACACACCCCGGCTTGTATCAATTTGGCGCCCAACGTGGGGCCTCCTAACATCATCAACATTCTACATTCAACACCATTTAACTACCAAGCATAGATCAAGTCGAGTTAACAACACCCCCACACGCCCGGCTTGTATCAAACAAAATATTACCAAATATTTCGAAAGATTTTACAACAATTTCAAAAAATGTAACAAAAATATTTTTAAAAAAGATTTACATGTTTAAAATTAAATAGAATGAAAACATTTTGCAAAACTTTGAAACAATAAAAAAATCAGAAATATTTTTATTAAAATTAAACAAAGATTTGAAAGCTTTACAGAAAATTTCCAAACGATATATCAAATACTTCAAAGGTTTGACAAAAGATTTTTAAACATTTAAAAGATTGAAAAAAGATTTCAACAGATTTTACAAAGAATGACAATTAAAAGATTTAAAAATATTTCACAAATATTTGAAAAAAATTTCAATATATTTTTAAATATCTTCAACATTTTCGAATGAATTCAAAAAATTAAAAAAAGATACCTAAAAACAAAATATTTCAAAATATTCCGAAATATTTCAAAAGATTTCGAAAGGTTTTACAACAATTTCAACAAATTTAACAAATTTAACAAAAATATTTTTAAAAAAAGATCTCAACAAAGATTAAGAGTAGATTTCACAGCTATTTCAAACAAATCACAAAGATTTAAAAAATTTTAAATTAAATAGAATGAAAACATTTTGCAAAGCTTTGAAACAATGAAAAAAAAACCAGAAATATTTTTATTAAAATTAAACAAAGATGTGAAAGCTTTACAGAAACCAATATGTAAAAAATTTTCAAAATATTTCGAAATATTCCCGGAGATTTAGAAAGATTTGAGAGCATTTTAAAAAAATTTGACAAATATTTCAACTGCAACGCACTTTTTAAATTTACCAGATTTACGAATAATTGCAAAAGATTTTACAAAAATTTCAAAGAGTTAAAAATATTTCACAAAGATTGTGCAAGAATTTTAACATATTTAACAAATAGGTTCAAAAGAACGAAGATATACAAAATTTAAAAATTATTTTGAAATATTTTGAAATATTTTACGTTTTCAAAAAATTAAATAAAAATTTTTAATATTTAAAAAAATATTTGAACAAGTTTAAAAGATTGTAAAAAGTTAACAAATTTCGAAAGATTTTACAAACCTTTCAAAATATTTTAAAAGATTTAAAAGATTTACAAAGGATTCAAAAAGATTTCACAACAATTAACAAAAGATGTCACGCTTATTTTAAAAAATTCACAAAGAATGTAAATATTAAAAAATTTAAATATTTCAAAACATTTTACACAGCTTTTCAAGATTTAAACTCTTTAAAATATTTCTAAGATTTAAAAAATTTCACAATTATTTAAAAAGATTTGAAAAAATTAAACAAAGAACTTAATAATTTGCAGAATATTTCGAAACTTTTCAAATATTTTACAGAAAATTTAACAACGTTCTAAAAAAATTAACAAACATATCAACAATAATTGGAAAACACTTTTAAACATTTACAAATGATTAAATAAAAATTTTAAAGACATAAAATGAAAAGATTTTAAAATATTTCCCAAAGGTTTTACGAAAATTTGAAAAGATGTAAAAAGTTTTAAAATATTTTAAAATATCTGCAAAAGATTTCGAAAGATTTAACAACATTTTCAAAAAAATTCAACAAATATTTTAAAATATTTAAAAAAAGATTTCAACGAGTTTACGCTATTTTAAAAGATTTATGAAATTTCAAAAGATTTTACAAAAATTCCAAAATATCATAAAAGATTTACAAAAGATTTCAAAACTCATAAAGAATAACAACAGATATCACGATTATTTTAAAAACTTTACAAAGATTTTAAATATGAAAAAATTTAATTAAATGAAAGCATTTCGCACTTTTAATTCCTTCTTCCAATTCTTTCCAAGATTTAAACTTCACAAAGATTACGAAACATTTTAAAGATTTAAAAAATTTCACAATTACTTAAAAAGATGTCAAAAGGTTAAACAAAGATATTTTTCAAATATTTTACAGAAAATTTAACAACGTTCCAAAAAATTTTATCAAATATATCGACAATAACTTGGAAACATTTTAAAACATTTACAAATGCTTTAACAAAAATTTCAAAGATATAAAATGAAAAGATTAAAAAATATTTCACAAAGTTTTAACAAAAATTTTAAAAGATATGAAAAGTTTTAAAATATCTGTAAAAGATTCCAAAAGATTTTACAAGCTTTTCAAAACATTATTTTTAAGATTTCAACAAAGATTAACCGAATATTTCACGATTATTTTAGACAGTACACAGATTTTAAATATTTACAATTAATTAATATCAAAACATTTAACAAAGAATTCAAACATTTAAAAAAATTCCGAAGTATTTTAAAAATTTAAACAAATATCTCAAAGATTTACAGAAAATTTTCAAACGATATATAAAAAACTTGAAAGGATTTAACAAAAATTTTTGAATACTTAACAAATAGTTTCAAAAGAACAAAGATATACAAAACTTACAAATTATTTTGAAATATTTCGAAAGATTTTATATTTCAAAATATTAAAAAAAAGATTTCAACAAGTTTACATTATTTTAAAAGATTTTACAAAAAACTAAATATATTATAAAATATTTAAAAGATGTTCAAAGGATTAAAAAAAAATTCACAAATATTAACAAAAGATTTTACGATTATTTTAAAAGCGTCACAAAGATTTTAAATATTAAAAAATGTAATTAAATGAAAGCATTTCGCACAGCTTTCCAAGACTTAAAATTCACAAAGATTATAAAACATTTTAAAGATTTAAAAAATGTCACAGTTATTTAAAAAGATTTCAAAAAATTACACAAAGATCTCAATAATTTGCAAAATATTTTGAAACCTTTCAAATATTTTCAAAAAATGCAACAAATACTTTTAAAAAATTTTTTAAAAATTTCAACAAAGATTAACCAAATAGTTCACGATTATTTTAAAGGCATCATAAATTTTTTTAACATTTAAAATTAAATAATATCAAAACATTTAACAAACTTTTGAAACATTTAAAAAAATTCAGAAGTATTTCAAAAAACTAAACTAATATCTCAAAGATTTACAGAAAATTTCCAAACGATATAATTAAAACTTGAAAGGATTTAACAAAAGCTTAAAAAATTGTATAAGATTTTTAAACATTTAAAAGATTGAAAAAAGATTTTAAAAGATTAAACAAATATCTCAAACATTTACAGAAAATTTCCAAATAAAATATCAAAAACTTTAAAGGATTTAACAAAAAAATTTAAGTTTTATAAGATTTTTAAACATTTGAAAGGTTAAACAAAGGTCTCAATGATTTGCAGAATATTTCAAAACATTTTAAATATTTTACAGAAAGTTTAACAACGTTCCAAAAAATTTAACAAATTTATCAACAATAATTGGAAAAAGTTTTAAAACATTTACAAATGATTTCACAAAAATTGTAAAGAAATAAAATGAAAAGATTTAAAAATATTTCACAAAGGTTTTACAACATTTTAAAAAGATATGAAAAATTTTTAAATATTTTTAAATATCTGCAAGAGATTTCGAAAGCTTTTACAACATTTTCAAAAAATTCAATAAATGTTTAAAAAGATTTTTAAAAAGATTTTAACAAAGATTAACCAAATATTTTACGATTATTTTTAAAGGCATCACACATATTTTAAATATTTACAATAAAATAATATTAAAAGATTTAGCAAAGATTTCAAACATTTAAAAAAAATTTAGAATTATTTCAAAAAAATTCAACAAATATCTTAAAGATTTACAGAAAATTTCCAAACTATATATCAAAAACTTGAAAGAATTTAACAAAAAATTTAAAAATTGTGTAATATTTTTAAACATTTAAAAGATTGAAAAAAGATTTCAAAATATTTAACAAAGATTTCGATAATTGTACAAGATTTTAGAAGATTTAATAAAAAATTTAAAAGACTTAAAAAATATCTCAAAGATTTAACAGGGATTTCGAACATTTTAAAATGTTCCAAATGATTTAACAAAGATCTAAAGATTTCGAAAGATTTAAAAATATTTTACATTTTTAAAAAATTAAACAAATATTTCAAAATATTAAAAAAAATATTTGAACAAGTTTAAGTTATTTTAACAAATTTATAAAATTTTAAAATATTTTACAAAAATGTCAAAATATTATAAATAAATTAAAAGATTTACAAAGGATTAAAAAAAATGTCACAAAGATTAACAAAAGATTTCACGATTATTTTAAAACAAAGATTACGAAACATTTTAAAGATTTTAAAAATTTCACAATTATTTAAAAAGATTTCAAAAGATTAAACAAATATTTCAGTAAATTGCAGAATATTTCGTAACCTTTAAAATATTTTACAGAAAATTTAACAACGTTCAAAAAATATAACAAATATATCAACAATAATTGGAAAAAATTTTAAAACATTTACAAATAATTTAACAAAAATTTCAGACTTCGAAAGGTTTCGAAAGGTTTTACAACAATTTCAAAAAATTTAACAAATTTAACAAAAATATTTTTAAAAAAAGATGTCAACAAAGATTAAGAATAGATTTCACGGCTATTTTCAACAATTCACAAAGATTTTAAAGATTTAAAATTAAATAGAATGAAAACATTTTGCAAAGCTTTCAAACAATTTAAAAAAAATCAGAAATCTTTTTATTAAAATTAAACAAAGACCTGGAAGCTTTACAGTTTTGACAAAAGATTTTTAAACATTTAAAAGATTGAAAAAAGATTTCAAGAGATTTTACAAAGAATTACAATTAAAAGGTTTAAAAATATTTTTAAATATCTTCAAACGATTTAGAATAAATTAAAAAAATTAAAAAAAGATACTTAAAAACAAAATATTTCAAAAGATTTCGAAAGTTTTTACAACAATTTCAAAAACTTTAACAAATTTAACAAAAATATTTTTAAAAAAACATGTCAACAAAGATTAAGAATAGATTTCACGATTATTTCAAACACATTAAAAAGATTTACAATTAAATAATATCAAATTATTTAACAAAGATTTTAAACATTTACAAAAATTCAGGAGTATTTCAAAATATTAAACAAGGATCTCAATAATTTGCAAAATATTTCGAAAACTTTCAAATATTTTACAGAAAATTTAACATTGTTAAAAAAATTTAACAAATACATCAACAACAATTGGAAAACATTTTAAAACATTCACAAATGATTTCACAAAAATTTCAAAGACATAAATTGAAACGATTTAAAAATATTTCAAAATATTTCGAAAGAGTTTACAACAATTTCAAAAATGTTAATAAATTTAGCCAAAATATATTTTTTTTATTTCAAAAAAGATTAAGAATAGATTTCACGGCTATTTTAAAGAAGTATCAAAGATTTTAAAGATTTAAAATTAAATAGAATGAAAACATTTTGCAAAGCTTTGAAACAATGAAAAAAAAACAGAAATCTTTTTATTAAAATTAAAAAATGACCTGAAAGCTTTAAAGTTTTGACAAAAGATTTTTAAACATTTAAAAGATTTAAAAAAGATTTTAAAAGATTTTACAAAGAATTACAATTAAAAGGTTTAAAAATATTTTTAAATATCTTCAAACGATTTAGAATGAATTAAAAAAAGTAAAAAAAAAGATACTTAAAAACAAAATATTTCAAAAGATTTCGAAAGTTTTTACAACAATTTCAAAAAATTTAACAAATTTAACAAAAATTTTTTTTAAAAAAAGATGTCAACAAAGATTAAGAATAGATTTCACGCTTATTTTAAACACATTAAATAGATTTAGAATTAAATAATATCAAATTATTTAACAAAGATTGTAAACATTTACAAAAATTCAGGAGTATTTCAAAATATTAAACAAAGATCTCAATAATTTGCAAAATATTTTGAAAACTTTCAAATATTTTACAGAAAATTTAACATTGTTAAAAAAATTTAACAAATACATCAACAACAATTGGAAAACATTTTAAAACATTCACAAATGATTTAACAAAAATTTCAAAGACATAAATTGAAAAGATTTAAAAAGATTTCAAAATATTTCGAAAGATTCCAAAGAAATTTCGAAAGAGTTTACAAAAATTACAAAAATGTTAATAAATGTAGCCGAAATATTTTTTTTTTATTTCAACAAAGATTAAGAACAGATTTCACGGCTATTTTAAAGAAGTCACAAAGATTTTAAAGATTTAAAATTAAATAGAATGAAAACATTTTGCAAAGCTTTGAAACAATGAAAAAAAAATCAGAAATCTTTTTATTAAAATTAAAAAAAGACCTGAAAGCTTTACAGTTTCGACAAAAGATTTTTAAACATTTAAAAGATTGAAAAAAGATTTCAATAGATTTTACAAAGAATTACAATTAAAAGATTTAAAAATATTTCACAAATATTTGAATTAAATTTCAAAATATTTTTAAATATCTTCAAACTGTTTCAAATGAATTCAAAAAATTAAAAAAAGATATCTAAAAACAAAATATTTCAAAATTTTTCGAAAGATTCCAAAAGATTTCGAAAGTTTTCACAACAATTTCAAAAAATTTAACAAATTTAACAAAAATATTTTTAAAAAAAGATCTCAACAAAGATTAAGAATAGATTTAACGGCTATTTTCAACAAATCACAAAGATTTTAAAGATTTAAAATTAAATAGAATGAGAACATGTTGCAAAGTTTTGAAAAAATTTAAAAAAATCAGAAATATTTCTATTAAAATTAAGCTTTACAGAAAATTTCGAAAGATATGAAATGTGATTTGAAAGATCAGATAAAGTGTAATTTAAAAATAGAGATTGCGAACCTTGAAGTATTTGACAGTCTTGACACGTAGCTCCATAGTTGCATCCTCATCACAGAGAATAATAGTGCGTGGATGTTGCTGAAAAGCCGATACAGTCCACATATGATTGATGCCTTCTTCGATGGCCTTGTAGAGTGCAAAAGCTTTGTGAGATCCCGTGATAAGAATCATTACTTCCTTCGCATCCATCACAGTACCGACACCAACAGTCAAAGCTTCCTTTGGCACTTTGTTGATATCGTTACCAAAAAATCTAGCATTTGCTTCCAAAGTGTCTTGGGCCAGAGTCTTTACTCTCGTTCTTGAAGCTAGGGAAGAGCCTGGCTCATTAAAAGCAATATGCCCATCAGGACCGATACCTGAAATTTATTTATTTTATAGTTTATATTTCATATTTTTACATCTTTTAAATCTTATACAATTTTAAAAATTTTTGTTTAATCCTTTCAAGTTTTTGATATATCGTTTGGAAATTTTCTCTAAATCTTTGAGATATTTGTTCAATTTTTTGAAATACTTCTGAATTTTTAAAAACTTTTGAAATCTTCCTTAAATTATTTGATATTATTTAATTATAAATCTTATAAACATTTTTAATGTCTTTAAAATAATCTTGAAAGATTTGATTAATCTTTGTTGAAATCTTTTCCAATTAAATTTTCTGTAAAATATTTGAAAGGTTTCGAAATATTCTGCAAATTATCAAAATCTTTGTTTAATCTTGTGAAATCTTTTTTCAATCTTTTAAATGTTTAAAAATCTTATACAATTTTTAAAATTTTTGTTAAATCCTTTCAAGTTTTTGATATATTGTTTAAAAATTTTCTGTAAATCTTTGAAATAATTGTTTAATTTGTTGGAAATATTTCTGAATGTTTTAAATTTTTTAAATTTTTGTTAAATGCTTTGATATTATTTAATTGTAAATCTTTGAATTCTTTGTAATATCTTTAAAATAATCATGAAATATTTGGTTAAACATTTTGAATTTTTTGAAAATATTGCCAAATCTTTCGAAATCTTTTGCAGATATTTAAAAATGTTAAAAAAAATTTCATTTTTTTTTTAATTTTTGTTGAATTTTTTTGAATGTTTTTAAATATTTTCCAATTATTGTTGATATATTTGTTACATTTTAATTGGAACGTTGTTTGGAACCTCTGTGAAATATTTTTAAATCTTTTCATTTTATTTCTTTCAAATTTTTTTAAAATCATTTGTAAATGTTTTAAAGTGTTTTCCGATTATTTTTGATATAGTTGTTAAATTTTTTAGAACGTTGTTAAATTTTCTGTAAAATATTTGAAAGGTTTCGAAATATTCTGCAAATTATCAAAATCTTTGTTTAATCTTGTGAAA
>JAAAKG020019308.1:0-20405 GCA_010014905.2 Druon quercuslanigerum
TATATATAACTATTATATGAATACTCCATCATAAAATAATAACAATTTAATTTGGTCATAAAATTTACTCAACATAAATTCTATATAATATTATTTACATCATCATATTTTTATTACATTCAGATACAGATAATTTCTAGCTAATATTGAAAAATATTTACATGATTATTAAATAAATTGTTGTAAAAATGTATGCAAAATTCAGTAACAACTTTATTGAGGGATTCTGGAAAATGAAGATTAATATTAGCAAATTTTAATTAATTAAAAAAAAAATTTTATTAAACAAATATTTTATTATTTTGGTTTATTTGTAAAGATTGATTTGTAAATAAAGCTGTAAACATAATAAATGAGAGTTTAAAAAGATTGCAAGATTAAAGAGAAAAAATGTAATTAAATTAAAGGATGGGAAAATAGATTGAGCAACAATCAGGTGTTGCGAAAAGATCTTTCCAATGGACGTCATCACAGGCTCGTATCTATATCATATGTGTCTTTGACCCACTGAAAGATGCATCGATCTGCAGAGAATACATAACGATTAAAACCGGTTTAAAAAAATTGTTTAATCTCATGTAGGTAAATAAACAAATAATAAAATTTCACAAAAATAAATTTTTCGTCAATTTTTTGTGATTTAGACATTTAAAAATAAAAATTATTTTTCAATAAGGGAGAAACGAGATTAAAATAAAGCTTAGTATCGAATTAGGAATTCTAAAGGAATTATTTTGAGTTCCAGTAGAGCAAAAAGAGGGTGCCTATCCTAACTGGAAAACCTAGAAATGTTAGGGAATTTTTTCACGGGCGTGCTTCATTTTTTTTTTTAATTTGCATTATAAAATTCAATAACAATAATTCTTTCTTTGTAAAAGTAGCTTTGTATTACTGCATTTGACTATTTTGTTGAAAATTATTTTTTTTTTATGAATTTTTTTAATTGAAAATTCTTCTTTTTGGATGGAAATTTTTTTCATGGTCGAAAATTCATCTGTTTGGTTTAATCCGTGACGATATCATTTTTTAGTTAAAAATTCATCAAATTGGTTCAAAATTAATTTTTTTCATCTGAAAATTAAACTATTCCATTTTTGATTGAAAATTTGTATTTCTTAGTTCAAAATTCAACTATTTGCTTAAAAAATGGTCTTTTTAGTACAAAATTGAACTATTTCGTTGAAAATTCACGTATCTTATTTAAAAAATCGTATTTTTTGGTAAAAAGATGATCTTATTGTTAGTGTTAAATTCGTCTGTTTGGTTTAAAATTTAACTTTTTGAGTGGAAGACAGATAATTTTAGTTGAAAATTCATCAGTTTGGCTAAAAATTGATTTTCAACTATTCAACTATTTCGTTGAAAATTTATGTAATTTGTTAAAAAATGGTCTGTTTTGGTAAAAAATTAATTTTCTTGTTTGCTAATTAATCTTCTTGTTTTACATTGTTTTTTTGGTTGAAAATCCAAGTATTTCAATTGAATATTTATAATTATATTTGTAAATTTATTTTTATGGTTGAAAATGAGCCAACTTGATTGGAAGTTAAACTTTATCGATTGTAGTTGAAGATTTATAATTTTAATTGAAAATTCATCGCCTCGGTCAAAAACTTATTTTTTTTTTTGTTGAAAATTAATTATTTTAAGTGCGAAATATTTAAATGGCTCCATCCCTTGAAAAATTATATCTGCGGAAAAAACTTGTGATACCTGGAAAGATAATGGCATTATCAGGGAATTTTTTTATATTATTTGAATCATTTATTCTAATCTGATTTACAAATTATCAAACATATTTGAAACTAAACATTTTTAAAAGTAATTAATAAATAAAGACAAAATTAGGGTTCTTGTAAGATCGCTTGGTTCGATCTGCTCTCACCTCTTCATGAGCAACGCGATATGATTCATCGTCAAACAGCAAAAGAGGAATCACGCGTTTTAACGACGAACAATAGAAGAATATCAATTCAAATTTTTTGTTGAAATATTATTTGAAAAGATTGATTTTATTTCCTTCAATACAATTTATTTCAAGTCTCTGCTAAAGGTTGCATTTTTCAGGTTTGTGGGACAAACAAGTTCCAAAATCCCGAAACCGTTATGAAACAAATAAACCGTGACCTCTGTCAGTGATTATAAAAAGAATTCAGTGCACGATTCACTCGTTTCATGAGGACGTTAAAAGGTGTAAGGGGAATTTAACAATTCCCCTCCAAATGGATTTCCTAAATTAAAATGATTTATTTAATTACATTTTAAACAATTTTTCCCAATAAGTAATTTGCGACGAATTGCTTCATTAATTTAATTTCTTATAAAATTGATTATTACCTGATAATAAAACATTTTTCGAAGATTTTTCTACTTGAATAATATTACATAAGAGACCTTGTGCAGCTTCCAAGAAAATTGCTTACTTTTGAGTGAGGATCCGCGTCATGGAACAACTTTCGCCTTCTTTCTTTCCATCACAGAGAAATTCAATTTTAATATCCATAACTCGGTTTGAGTCACCTAATAAAAATTAAATAACGACTACTTCTACTAAAAACTTGATGACCACAAGTTATATTTTTTTTTATTTAAAACAACAAACAAAAAACAGAATAATAAAGTCTAATTATAATTTCAATGGTATTAAAAATAAAAATGGCCATTTTTCACTTCACTTTATAAAATGTATTATTTAAATTTGCCTCAAGAATTGTAAAACCACTATATAAATGGCCAGAACCTTGTACATATATTTTACTTTTACTTTGTATTTTATTACCTAAAAAAAAAGTTTTCAAGTCAATTTCAGAAGCCTTCGAATTTGAAAGTCTCGATTTTGATAATGTTGCTTTCCTTTTCAAAAGAACAGGTTTTAGATTTATTTATGATGCTTTTACAATTTCGAATTTGAAACGTATAAAATTAATTAAACGTTTTATAATCGAGAATTTTGAAAAAGAATATGTTCAAGGTAGTGCCATACCCAAAACGAGGTCTCTGGAAAAAACTTGCTATCATTTTAATCATGTCTTATGAAAGAAAATACATTAGTTTTTATGCAAAAAGCTTAAAACTTGCAAACAATTATTTTTACAACAGTTTTTGCATGGTTGAATTTTAATAAATGATTGGTTATTTTTTCGAAGAAAAAATTCCGTATAACGCTGATTCCAATTTTAAAAATAAATCAATAATCTGCAAATGTAGCTATTTGTTTGATAAAGTTTATTTACAAAAGATTGTTGTAACAATTTCAGTTATAAATAAAAATAATTTAAAAAATTATAAGCAGCAGTTGTAGAGACGGTTTTTCTTTCGAAAAAATAAGTAATTAATTAGTAAATTTCAAGGGTCAAGAACATTGTTAAAATAAATATTTTTTGTAAGTTTAAAAATGTTTACATTGTAAATAATGTTTTTTATTTGGAATAAAATTAGTAACATTATTTTTATACCTTAAATCTTAGAAAAACTATTTTCTTTAGAGATCTGATTTTTGGCACTAATACTTTTCAAATTTTCAGCTTTCAAGATTGAAAGTTTTTATTTGCAACTCATGATTTAAAAAATGTATATATTCTTTACTGGAAGATTTGTAATTAAATGATAAGAATAAAAAAATTAATAACAAAAGTAATTTTATGTCGACGGTATGTCCTCGAGTGACTCCTTCATGCTCCAGAGGACTTGAAAACAAGCTGATGTTTCTTTGGAGATTGGTCTTTCCAGAGGTGAGACACGTGGGGGCCGGTGGGGATCCCCGGGGGCCCCGCCCGGTACTCACCTATAAAATCCCGGCAGTAGGGTCGAACAGAACCAGTCATAATCGGAGAATCGACAGTACATTTTTTTAAATACCTTTTTTTCTTTTTCTAACACGGAGGCTCACTTCCAAGTTTTATAATAATAATCAATCATCAATATGAAGCTCGCTGCTGTTGCCACCCTCTTCTTGGTCGCTGCTGTCTTTGCCGCCGACGAAAAGAAAGAAGAAGAACACCCAAAGACTTTTAGAAGACTCATCCCTGCCGATGTCCTTCGTGGTAAGTTACAAATTTTCTTGTTATTCTTCAATTTAAAAAATAAACTAAAGAACAGAAAAATAAGTTTGCTTCTGGAATATTTGAATATATATTTGCTAAAATTGTTTAATAAACATTACCTCTTATTATCCATATCAAATTTTGTAAATAAAATGTTAGCAGATATTACTGGATCATCAAAAACTGCTAAATTTGCGATAATAAGAAAAATCATTTGTAATTATTAAATTATAAAATGGAAATAAACTGTATATGAAATAAATTTTTGAATAAATCTGAATACTGGGTATGACAGCAAGAAATACTGAGTATAGAGAAACTGGAATAGATAAAAATCAAAATAAACTGTAAAAAAATTTCAGCGGTACTTTCTAGGTTCGTCTATTTAGCATTTTCTCATTTGGCATTGTTCTGGACTTGAAAGATATTATCTCGCTTCTCTGAATTGAAGTTCAATGTGTACGGGCTATATGTATGATTTTAAGTGAAAGCGGTATAACGACTTTATGTCCACTTTTAGTCGGTACACATTCGACCTGAGGGCACGTTTCGCATTTCAAATTCGACCAACAAAGAAACTAAATCAATACAAAAAAAGATTATTCTTCCATTCGTTTAACATGGTTAAAAAAATGCAAACTGGACCTCTATTTGAAATAGACCTATTGAAATAAAAATAAATTAAACGAGCAAATAAAGAATTTAATTTAAATACAATTTTATTTATATTTTATATTTCCAACCATAGGATTAATAAAAATTTAAGAAATTTAAATAAGATTAAAATCAAATTAAAAATTCTATTTAAAATCCAATGATCAAGTTAATTTATAGAATTCCTGAAAATTAAACCACGAGACCAACAAAAAAAATTAAACAACCACTATAAAACGATTCTATTGTAATTTGGAAAAAGCTTTTTTTTCTTTTCAGGAAAAAAAATTGACGTAAAGAAAAAAGAGGAAGGAAAATGAGAAAGCAAACAACCACCCAAACCTCCTTCCCTTTTTTACATTTCTTTTATCTTTTTTATTTTTGGCAATTTCTTTTTCTTTTTTAGGAGAAATATCTTTTATAAAGTTAAAATAGGAGCATTTAATGGCAGTTTTCCAAATTTGGTCGTTGGATTCTTGGTTTTATTTTCAGGAATTCTATACATTAATTCATAAAATAAATCTCATTTCAAGGAAATCATTATTAATAGATAGGAGCCGAAATTGAAATTAATAATAAATTATAAATAGATTAATTATAAATTATTAGTTATCGTGTCTTGAAGGTTCATAGATTTTCAAGACAGGTCCTAGAAACAAGGAGAAAAGTCTAATTACCTTGATAAGTAGGTCACTTTTTATGCTATTTACCATTGATCAGTACAATGAAAGGAGTATTGTAAAATCACTCGTGACATGATTAGCATCTGTGTAAAATTACGCAATGTGTACTTTAATAATAAATAATTAGTGTCCTCGCACTATATCATTTATATTTATAAATCTTTCTCACCTTTAATTAATTTTATTTTATTAATTTAGTATCTTTTTAGTTAAAAATTACTAAACTAATTTTGATTAATTAAGTTGTAAATTAAAAATGTTATCCTTTTAAATTTTATTATTTGTTTTTTATTCGCTGGAGCTTTATTCATAATTTTATTACCAAAAGACAAATAGAAAGTAAAAGTTCTCACATCCTGTTCTTTATTTCGCTTTGTTGTTTTTAGCGAAAGGAAAACGTGACAAAATAAAGAAATCGCTAACGATTTCTCGAGAAAGTGTAGAAATTTACTTTGTTCTTAGTTTATCAGTCTGCTATTTTTGTTTGATTAACATAAATCCCATTTTTATTTTCATAATTTAAACTGAAATTCATAAAACTTTAAATTTCATAATTTTAATCGATAATAAAAAAAACTGAGGCAGTTTCGAGAATTTCGCAAATATATCATTCCTATATTCAGATGAAATTTACAAGCTGTAAGTGAATCTAATTTAATCTAATTTAAGAAGTCAACTCAGATACGAGTATCTATACAATTTCAATTTGCAAGTCTGAACTGTGAATTATAATTCTACGAAAGAACCTCAGAAACTTTTATTTACCTTGTCACGAGGAAATACTCCGACAATATGTATTTAAATCAAAAATAAATGTTTCTCTAAAAAATTATTTTATTCCGAGCAAAAAATTTGGTAACTCAACATTTTCGAGATTTACAGTATCAAAAAAAAATGCTGGTAGGGATAATAAATCGTGATAATAATTTGATAATTATGGTTAGCTAACAGGAAACTAAGAGATTGAGGATGTGATGAGCTTCAGAATAAACTTGCTTATTTTATTGCAATCTGTGAACATAATTTCCTCATCAAGCATAGGAAAAAAGGACCTCCAGGTGATAAAGAAAAAAATGACTCGATAAACCGATTAAGAACAACTAGTTTAAAAAAAATTATTTGCATACAGTTTTAAACTGAAAGTTCTCAAAACTGAAAAATTTTAAATTTAAAGTTATTAAAATTAACATAGATATGTTTAGAACTGTCTTAACTTTCATAAAAAAATTATTTAAATAAGTTCAATGATGTTCAACTGATAAGTTTATTGCGTTAATTGATTTCTGCTTTACATAATGGAATAACAATCCTTCTTAAGAATAACAGTGTGGCCTAGTTGTCCTCTGTATCTTATACCTGATCTGGAGCAAGCGTCCTCCAAATAAATTAATCAAATATAGGGGAAATAATGTAGGAATAAATGAAATCCTCGATGAAATCTGAAATTATTCAAATACTGTAGCATTAAAAAAAATTCTTGCCAGGCTTTTCCTGTTTCTTATTAACGATAACGTAATTGATTCAGTGTCTCAAACGACCTCGTCATAATGCATTTATATTGAAGGTGTTATTACGATTAGACTCGTTTTCATTCAAATCTGAAGGATGCTTAATTACATCTACAATTTTCTTTTTTTGCCGCATATCTACAGACTCGAATTATAAAACATTGTCACAGGTTTTAATTTAATACAATTGTTAAAAATCGGGAAGTGTTTCTTTGAAATCTAGGAAGTTTTTATTCAATTAGAAAAAATATTTCCTTTTCTACAGGTTGCGAATAAAAAGTCGTTGAAAAGAAAGTTGATGATGATGGTGTTAAATTATAGGATATTGAAGAAGTCGAAATTAGCGTTTAATTTATTTATTCGCTATGAATCATTCATGAATAGGACATTTTTACAAGGACACTTTTATGGAGAGGCTTGGAAGTTTTGAATCAGATTATTGAAACTATTGGGCGTGTTCGACGACCATGAGAAATCGCAGTGTCATTATTTAAATAATCACGTCGGCCAGACAATCGTAAAGTTTCTTTATTGTGTGGGGTGCAAATGTTGCACCATCTACATTAGTGCATGTGACAGTGAAAGTGTTTCTCCTTGAAGTTTCTAATTTTGCATTGTCAAATAAATTCGCGCTTCTTGCCTCTATTTAAAAACTGTCCTTCAATATTCAATTATCGATTAAAAAAAAAACTTGCTGATTAATATATTTAAGAACTCTCATCTTTACAAATCATGCAAACAAAAGCTAAGATTAATATTAAAAATATTTGTAAGAGCATTTTCAAATTCTAACTGTTCATAAATAAATAATTTCAGAATAAAACGTTCAATAAACCTTAATGCTGCAACTTTGGAAGTTAAAGGTATTCGAATTTGTGCAAATTTGTTGCAAATTATTTATTTTGGTCCAACTCTACATACTATTTGTATTAATGATAATTTCGATAAAAATGGTTTAGATCCTCCTTGTTTATAATGTGTAGAATAAAAATTGTTGTCTCTATTTTTAGATTTCCCTGGAATGTGTTTTGCCTCCACGAGATGTGCGACAATCGAACCAACAAAATCCTGGGAGCTTTCTCCATTCTGTGGACGTTCAACTTGCGTTCCAGCTGAAGACAACTCAGGTCGTTTGTTCGAGCTGGTAGAAGATTGCGGACCATTGCCTAAGCCAAACCCCAAGTGCAAGCTTTCCGAAAAAACCAACAAGACCGCCAGTTTCCCCGACTGTTGTCCAATTTTTGACTGCGAGGATGGAGCCAAGCTGGAATATCCTGAAATTCCAACAGTTCCTCCTCCAACTGAAGGTGATGAAAAAGAAACATCAGTACCCAAGGCTTAAAACCACAAAAAAGTCATCTCAACATTGACTTTTTATTCTTCACCTTCGTCGAAATAGACTCTAAAGATAAAAAGATAAAAAAGCGAGAAATAGTCCCCGACATTAAAAATATATTCCCATCATCCCAAGATATTGACAAAAAAAGTCTAATATATCGACAGGCATTAAAAATTGCAAAAAAAAGCACAAGGGGAAAAAAGAAGGCCGTGTGAACCTACTTCCATTCGCCGTCCAGTAATTATTCCCAGGGTGTCAACTTCAGGGTCGCAAGAATAAAGTTCTTGAAAAGTAATAAGTAATTAAAATCTTGAAAATTGATTTTGAATTAAAATATGGCCCTGACTAGAGGAAGTTTCAAAGAATTGTACATAAGACGAAAATAGTACTTGCAATAACGAAAAGCTTCCTTTTCCGCACCAAGATGCGTTAGGAATTAAGAAATTAAGTCTACTAATATTTTTCCTATTACTATTTTTTATACTGCCACATATGCGAGATTTATAAAGAAAATAAAATTAGAGGCACGCTCGAACTTAAAGAGAGAGCTTTCATGTTGACCTAGTCGCGGCGAATTAAGACCAAGATTTTCTACGTAGACGCAGTGTTTTTTCATCTCAATTTTGCCTTCTTTAATATGTATACGAAAGCCGTCCAACTGGTATATAAGTAAAAAAAGTGATTGTAATTTTATGTGATCAAATTAAAATAAGTATTTAAGCAGAAATACAAGTGATATTATTTACAATCCTTCTATTTTTCCTCATGATTCTATACAAAGAAAGTGAAGAATGAAAGTTTCACTTCCACGAATGTTGTTTGTAAAATTATTCTTTCCCTCGTGTTTAATAGAAATTTCATAAAATCTTCCGGAAACGTTTAATTAAAAAATGTGAACAGACAGTTAAACATGGTGGAAATAAATAGGGTCGAGGTGAATAAATGAACAATAAGTAATTCATGCATGAGTGTCACTGTGTGAATTGACCTGTTGTGCATTGTGGATGTCCAGTGTACTCAAATTTGAAGCTTCCCATAAAATCCCCACGGGAAGTGTTCTGCCGTACCGGAAGTTCCAGGACAATAGAGTGCTCAATAATTACATGGAAATTCCCGCAATTAGATTTGAAAGTATAAAAAAAGTAAAAATTAAAAGTAAAATGAGAATATTAACCTTATATTCAATTTTTTTATGATGCCTAATTAATGGCAGAGTTAATGGAATCGTTAAAAATTCAACACCATGAGACTAAAACTATATGTATTTCCTTTTATAATTTTGTTACCTCGTCAATCTGTATTTGGATGAAGAAACTAAGCTTTTTTATAATAAAATACCGTATTTTGTAACAAGCGGCCTCTGTTCTCAAATTCTGAAGGATAACGATTGCAGGAGAAAAGGAGTAAACATTTAAATGATAGTCAGGCTTGGTAATTAATGCAGAATCTGGAATAACTTAAAGTAGGCGGAGCTTCAAGATCATAATATTATAAATGTTTAACCTGATTTTGTATTGCTAAAATTAGAAAATTAAACCCAGTGTGTCACAGAAAAAACAGAAGATAAACTTTACATCGATTTCCGATGAAAGATTCACTGCAAAAAAAAAATTATCTTCACAGGATAAACTTTAACCAAATATCGGTTAATCTTTCTTTTGTTTTTCCATGACAACACATATGTTTTGAAAAACGCGAAGTTATCTGAATAAATTTTATCCCTCTAAAATATTTCCTGCAACAAATTTTATCATTACTTTATTCTGTGGTAGTAGAGGCCTGGCGCTGCCAGGATCCTTTTTTTGAAGGCCTGGCGGGGCCAAGTCACGTTCTTGTCACACGAAAACATTTTACAGTTATGGGCCATTCATAAAGTACGTTACAAAATTTGGGCTTTTTCCATCTCCCCTCCAACTCGAATGTAACGTTATTATTTGCAAAAAAACGAATTTGATGTTTATAAATTCTTTTGAATAAAATTAATGTATATGAACTATGTAATTTAATACGAAACACTTTAAATTCGTAAGATTTAAACGAATGTTCAAAAACAAAATTAGTTTTCAACCCAACAGTTGCATTAAAAAATAAATAAATGAACTTTCCAATAAAAGATACGAGTTTTCCAAAAAATCTAAAGATTTAAGCAAATAGTACAATTTCAACCCCAAAAAGACGAATTTTTTAAAGGTAGTTGAATTTTTAACAAAAGAGTTACTTTTAAAACAAGAAAGATAAATTTTTAACCAAGAAGCATGGCTTTTCTACCATTAAAGATGAATTTGCAATCAAAAAGGATGAATTTTAAAAACTTAGTTGAATTTTCGACAAATATTGATGACTTAAAGAAAATAGTTGAATTTATAACTAAATAGTTAATTTTCAGCATAAAAATATGCATTTTTAATCAAATGGTCAAAATTGTAAACAAAGAAGGTTAACGTTTGGTCAAATATTTGAATTTTCATCAACAAAGTTAATTTTGAACGCGGAAAGATGACTTTTCTACCATGCATGCTCAATGTACAATAAAAATTAAAGATTTTAAGCTAAAAAGTTGAATGTTTTAGTAAGCAGTGGACTCTTGAATCGGGAAAGATGAATTTAAAAAATAATATTTTTCAATACAAAAAGATGAATTTTCTATCAAATAGTTGAATTTTTGAATAACAATATTAATAATTAAATGTTTAGATAAAAACCTGATGAAAAAATAACTTTAATAAAAAGAAAATGAATTTTCAACTCAACTGTTACATCATCAA
Source organism: Druon quercuslanigerum (assembly GCA_010014905.2). Taxonomy (NCBI): domain Eukaryota; kingdom Metazoa; phylum Arthropoda; class Insecta; order Hymenoptera; family Cynipidae; genus Druon; species Druon quercuslanigerum. The sequence continues at coordinate 10,993 of JAAAKG020019308.1, forward strand.
CCAAAAAGATTAATATTTGACCAAGAAGACTAATGCTCTATCAAAAAGACGAATTTCCAACTTATCCAGTACACAGGATAAGGTTTTAACCAAATAAATTTGATAACTTATAAGTATTATATAAGTTTATAATTTTATAACCATTAAATTTTCAACCGAACAGGTGAATTTTCGACTAAAAAATATGAATTTGCAACAAAACTATTTGATTTTAAAGCCGAAAAGACGTATCATGTACAAAAAGTTTTAATTTTCAAACCAAAAATATGATTTTTTAGCCAAAAACTATAATGTTAAATCAAATAGTTTAATTTTTTATTAAATATTTGAATTTTAAACTATACGCATGAATTATCAAAAAAAATTATAACTTTTTACCAGGTACTTCAAATAAACTATCATCGACTTTTTAACCAAAGTAGATTAATTCTCAAGAAAGAATGTAACAGTTGATATTTCAGTCAAACAATTGCATTTTCAACCAAAAAGATTACATTTTTACCAAGAATGTAAAATTTTAAATTAAAAAATTGAATTTTCAACTGAAAAAAATACATTTTTAATCAGATAGTTAAATTTTTAACCAGCTACTTAAATTTTTAACTAAAAAAGATAAATTTTTAACCAAAAATGTAATAGTTTGTCAGTTCAAACAATTTATTTTCAACCAAACCATGACTTTTATGGGTTTTCCATTGTATTTTCACTATCATATACGTAATTAGCACTTCAAAATATATAAATATACAGACTTTCAAATGTATCAAAGGTATGCCAAAAGTACATTAAAAATAATTAAATTTTCAACCGAATAATATAATTTTTAACCAAATAAGATGAGTTCCGAACCAAAAAGATAATTAGTAGCCTTTTCAATAAAAAAATAAACTTTCACCCAAAAATATAGTTGAATTTTCTTACTGGGTTTGTTCTAAATGTTATTTAAATTCTTAACATTATTTTCGCCAAAGATCTTCCTTTTCACTCATCCCCCCCCCCCCCCTCTTCCTGTTACCAACCAAAGTTTTAAGCCCCCTCCCTCTGAAAATAGTAAAGTAGTTTATGTAAAGTATCGCCAGGCCCCTTTTACTTTTGGAAACACACCATTAATTAAATCACAAGGTAAAATAAATACGGCTCATTTCTCAATTTTAAAGGAAAAACCATTTCACAATAAATGTCTTAAAATTGAAAAAATGGGACTAATTAATTCAATTTTACGGCTGATTGGTCTGGCTATGAATTACGCAAATGTACAATCTCTTCTTATTTGATAGCACTGCGAACAAAGTAAAGTGCAAGTACAAGGCAAACAAGGAAAGACCTTACTTTCAAATTTCGTATTCTTCGATTCGTTACTGACTTGGATAATCCGGTAACGAATCTAAAAAATACATATAGTTAATTAAATTTCTCTTCTGTGCAGCTTTTAAGTTTACATTTTTCGACTAAAAGCTGTATACGCAAAGAAATAAATTTGGCATTAAAAAGGTTTGAATCTTAATTGATTATAGTAATTTAAATAAATGTATTCAAAGACACAAGAAATTTCTTCAGATGCAAAATAAATATACTTGTGTAAAAATTATAACATGCTCAGAATTACCTAACTCTTACGAAGTCAATTATATTTTATAAATAAAAGTATTAAAACAGAAAACGAGCGATTCTAAACAAATAAAAAAGAATGGAATATCCTTGATCAAAATGTTTTTTTCGACAGGGTAGCGTTTAAAAAGGAAAATCATTATTTTAAATTAATTACTTGCAAAGTTTTACAATTTCTCTAAATCAATTTTTGAAAACTTCCGACTTAAGAAAATGTATAAACACACATTAGTTTTGAAGTAAAATTTGAAAATAATGACAAAACTGTAGCTTGAAAATTAAACATTCAATATTGTCAAAGCAGTATAGCTTTCAAAATATGAATAAATCCAAATATTGGACTATGTTCAAATACGTAGCAATTGAAATTATATTCTTTAAAAACAGGTACTAAACGATTTCAAATCGGAAGTGCACAGTGCTATATCTACACAGGAAACAATTTTTTCCTCTCGATACAGTACTGAAAACTTGACAACATTAAATGGAGTAATTTAATATAAATCATATAAATCTACGATGAAAATTGCATCTCATTTGCAAACCTTTCAATTTTTTGACCTCATTTTGTCTTCGAACACAAATTATGTCTGAAATTTCTCAAATTGTGAAGAATTATCAATTACACTTAAAATAAGTGAGGTTAGATCTAGTTTACTCTTATTTAAAGGGTTTGAAAGATAAAGAAACAAGTATCTGGAAGTTTTTCGGTTAAACTTTAGTTTCATTCTTTGATCTTATATTTCGATCACCTACATTTTTATTATAAAAACTTAATAAAGTACGTTTACTCAATGTTTTGATTTCACATGATTTCACCTTCACACTTCAATGGTTGCCATTTTTGTTTTAAAAAGTTGGTATTTTTCCAGTCTGATCGTGTCCATCAGGCATCAGCTGCCATCAGTCCACTTTCGGCATAATCAAAACTAATGGAAGGAAAGCTCAATATTTTTACGAGATAAAACGTTTATTGTGCGTCTTTGTGTTTTATCGAAAAGTTGCTTTTAACTGGAAGTCGAAATGAATGAACTTGTGTGGGGAATTAAGAACGGTGACCTCGATCAGGTCCGGGATATTGTAGAGAATAAGGTACGTCGAAATGTCGCTTTTTGTTCAGGATTATACAAATTTTGGCATTTTTTGTCTTTAAATGGCAAACTGTCAGTTGATTAAAAAGCAATTTATCACTTCAATGCAGACATCTTGTCTCTCTTTTTTTTTTAAATCTCGTATACATACAAATTGACAATTCAATGACAGCTGAGGAAATTTTTTTATGTTAGTTTTTTCTTATTTGTTAATTGATATTATTTAAGCATTAATACTTGGATGCTTCAACAATACTTTGCCAATAATTAATTTAATAGGCTCAAAGAATTTCCAGTTTTCTGACCTTTTTTTCTAAACCAGATTCGCATCCTTCATATTACAGGTTTAAGTTTTTCAAACTTGTTAATTTTATGTTGCGCCAAATAAATCCTTTGCTTTGCAAGTAGGAATCATGTCCTTGAAAAATGACACCATACTTGGATATACCGAAATTCTTTGCTCAAATATTCTAAGGACGTACACTACACTGCACTATGTATAATCAATCTCAAAAGTCGTCAATCTTTAAAAGGATTGATAAAACCGACAAAAATAGATCTGTAATATTTTATAAAAAATAAGTCAGGTTAAAAATGTTTACTTAACAGTAGTTAGTTATGGTTTTCATTTTTGCTTTCTCTTTAGGGAAATGTTACAATTTTTATTTAATCCTAATGATTAAGACCTCATATCATTCTTTGCAGTATTCTCTACAATTCTATTTGGGCAGTGTTTATTAAAATTTAAACTATAGTTTCATATTATTACAATAATATCCTTATGATTTCTAAATAATTTTTTGTAATAAAACCCACCGAGATAGAATTGTAGAGGATCCATCGAAGAATAAAATGAGGCCTTTATCATTAAGATTAAATAAGAATAATTGTAACTTTACCCTAAAGTGAAAGATAAACCTAATCCTGTAAGTAATTACTGCTAAATAAACAATTTTAACCTGAATTATTTTTTTAAGTGTTCTTGGAAGCATTCCTCAATATTTACAAAAATTAATAATAGACTTATTTCGATTCTGTCACTCATTTCAAAGATAGGCGACTTTTGAGATTAATTGTACGTAAAAGCTTAACAAAACAAACAATATTTTTAATTTCTGGAACTTAAAAGTTTGTAAATTTTCGAATTCTAAAATCTGTAACAACCAACCATTGTAAAACCATTGTAAAATTTCACTTCGTGTAATAAATTTTTACCTTAACAGGATATGGATGTCAATAAACTAATCAATGGAAGGACGTTATTACATTATGCTGCAGATTATGGTCAGAGTGACGTCCTCAGGTACCTTTTAGAAAAAGGTGCCGATGCAAATGTAAGTTTTAATGTATAAAACAATTCTAGGGTAGCAAATAAACAAAAATTTATTTCTTATTGCATACTCCTTTTCTCTCTGTTGTCAAGGAACTTGCCCATTTTCTCGTTTTTTTTCGTGTAAATGCGAACTGAATGAATGGAACCCAATAAGAAAATCCAACAGTTCTTCGTTAAAATTTAATTCTTTTTTGTTAAAAGTTCTTAGTTTGGACTTAAAAATTTAATTGGAATCTTTCTCGTGTGAAAATTCCTCTTTTTGATTCATTTCAACTGTTCATGGTTGCGTATTAATCTTTTTGGTTATTATTTCAACTACTTGGTTAAAAAATACACTTATGTTTTCCTCAAAATTATTTTTTTTATTGAAGATTCATAATTTTAGTTGAAAATTCATCTCTGATGGAAAGTTGAATTATTTTGTTGAAAATTCGTTTCTTCTTAATTGAAAATGACTTTTTCATCTGTAAATTTGAAGTATTGCAGTTGAAAATTCATCATTTTAGTTGAAAATCGATCTCATTTCTTTAAAAAATTATTTATTTGAACTGATTATTTAAATTCGAGAATTTTGTTTTCATAAGAAGCCCCGAAAAAATTGTCTTACCGAGTACAAAATTGGGCCAGTTATATTCCTATTAGATGGTACTTATAACACAAAAAATTAGTTCATTTCGACAAATATTTATTAAGAGGGCGCCTCAGGTACAATTGTCAACGTCAACGTTAAGGCTATGTGCAACAAACAACGTGACTTACGTTTAAACCGTGTTAATTAATGTGTAAATTTCCGTTTTTTATTTTTAAAATATGCGAAAATATATAGTAAGAATTTTAAAAAGTTTCATTAAGACATCTTAAAAAAAATCACTTAATTTATAGCAATTTACTTGGGGTGCCCCCTTGAAAGTGGAGGGGTGCAATTTTTGCAAAGCTTTATTTTCAAACATTTCTAACATTTTCATACAGATTTTGAGAATAAAATTTAAAATTCACTGTCATTTTTTTAAAGTCAAAAATAAATTTGACTTTCAAATTTCAATACTTTTATTTTTTCTAATAGTTTAGAAAGATAGCTCATTTTTTTCCTGAGAGAAAGTTACAAATTTTGGAAAATAAGGCTTTGCATCAAAAGCTCAAGATTTATTAAACCTTCATCACCTGCATCGATCGATTACTCAAAGACGAATTAAAATGCCACTCTGAAAATTGGGGGTCTTATAGGAAAAACTTTAGGTATCTTTCTAAACCACTATGAAAAAAGTCAAAAAGTTAAATATATTTTTGAGTTTCAAAAATGAGGGTGACATTTTTATTTAGAAAATAAATTGTTATGAACTTCTGAAAAGTGATAAAAAAATGTATCGAAATTTTTTTAGAATTTTTGGTTGGAGAATCAGGAAAAAAATCAAATGTTTGAGAATAAGGCCCAAAAATCGGTACCCCCTCCACGTTAATGAATATTTGACGAAATTAATTTATTTTTTGTGCGACCCAATTTTCTGCCCGATCAGATTTAATGTTAGTCATCAGTATTACGCACAGTTTATTTATAGTTCAAAATGTTCGAAAATTTAAAAATATTCCGTAATTTTTATGTGTTATTTTTTTATTTAACGACAAAGGTGATATTTTTTTAACTTTTCAGAAGTATCATTTTTAAAAGGATTTTTAGATTTACCAAAGAAGGTTTTATATTTATGCTAACTATTTTCGATATCATGCATATTTAGCTTACGGAAATCCAGAGTTTTTGTATATAATGTGAGAGCAATTCAAGTAAGCAAATTCACAGTTGTCTCTTTTTTAACGAATAAGTTCAATTTTTTCATGGGATCAAATTCAGAGAAAATCAGGGAAAAAATGTCAGAATTAATGATTTTTTAAATAGTTTTCATCAAATTCAGGAAAAATCAGGGAAAAATGTCAGAATTATTAATTGTTTAAACAATATGCATGAAAAAAATCGAGACTAAGAATGTCCCAAGTCTGAAAAATACCCAAAAATAAAGGAAATCCATGACCCACTTGTTTCCTTTGCATGGAATCCAAGATATGAATGCCCCAAGTATTACATGTTTCGTTCAGAATAATCTTTTTTGGTGAGAAATTGAACTACTTAATATTGAAGATTCAAGTCAATAGTTGAAAGTTCAACTCTGATTCAAATTTGATAAAAACTTACCCTCTTTAGTTAAAAATTAAATTATTTGGTTGAAAATTTATGTATTTGGTTACAAATGTTTTTTTTTTATAAAAATAAATCTTTTTTATTTAAAAATTCAACAGTGTGTTTGAATATCCATATATTTGGTTAAAAATTCTACTGTTTTGTTAAAAATTCCATTGTTTTGTTAAAAATTCAAGTATCTTTTCGTCTGGTAGGAAAGTCTTATTCTTTATTCAAAACTAATCTTTCTTAGTTGAAAATGAATATTTATGTTGGAAATTCAACTTTTCGGATTGAAATTGGAATTGCCTTCAGCAGAATTCGTTTTTTTTGCTTGAAAATTTAACTAATTTAGCGTACAATTCAACATTTTATTGAAAATGAACTTTTTTGATTGAAAAATCGTCTTTGTCGCATGAACATTGAGCTATGTTTGGTTAAAAAATCGCCTTTGTCGCTTGAACATTCAGCTATATTACCTTGAAAATTTAATCTTATTAGTCTCTTGCTTGAATTTTCATGTATTTGAGTGTAAATAAAACTGTTTGGCTACAAATTAATTTTAAAAAATTAATCTTTTAAATTTGAAAATGACGTTTTATATTGAAAACTCAACTCTTTCGTTAGCAATTCATTTCTTTTGGAAGAAAATTAATATTTTTTGCTTGAAGATTCAACTATTTTGTTGGAAAAGGTAACATATTTCGACTTTAAATGCGTTTCACGTTTAATTCAATATGTTACGTACAATCAGAATTTGAAGTTTTCGTTTTAATAGTATTTACATTTAAATAGCTTTATTTCATATTACTTAATTTTTAATTTTACAACATAAAATTAAACAATTATAGAAAGAATTTCAGCTTACCGTTGCTTTAATCAAAAAAATTAATTCAAGGAAACTGATAGCACTTTTTTCTGTAATTTTCACAGGTGAGAGACAAGCACGGAATCACAACTCTCTTGGCAGCAATATGGGAAGGCCACACGAGTTGTGTGAAGCTTCTTTTGGAAAAAGGAGCGAGACCCAACGGAGTGACACCTGATGGCACAAGTTATTTGGACGCAGCCGAAAAAGTCGAAATTAAGGAGCTCCTTGAGTTTTACAAAAATAAAACTCTTTAAAAGTTACGATTTTGTTGTTTAAATAGGTACTTTAATGTTCCTTATAGGATGCCGTCGCTTCGTTATAAATTCAGTGCATTCTTTCAGACTTCTATATATTTATGTAACTTACATAAGGGTACGAAGCTATAAAGTAGGTTTAAAACAGTAATGATAACATTACAAGAAAATATTCGCTTCAAGTAACGCGACCTAAATGTGTCCGTCTAGAATCGCAAATTTTTTCGCGATACCTATCGATAAGTTCAACATGTTTTTTAGTTCTTTTACAACTAGAATCTAATGTTTTCCGACTCATTTTTTAGAAGAAAAAAAGAAGAAACTCATTGATGTGTAATTTACATCCGAGATGTCTAAGTTTTTGTTTTATTAATATATTTAGTACAAAAAAAACCTGTCTTTCATTTCTTTAGGGCTTATTTAAATCATTTAATAAGTATATTTTCGCATGTAAGTGGAGTCGAAATTAAAATTTCACATCGGGCCCCCGAAGTGTCGTTATGTTTTCCTCAATCATAAGCAAATTGTGTATTTAGAATTTATTTATCAAAGCTTGCCAGTGTCAGGCATTTTTAAATTAAAAATAGCAAAAATAAGGGCTTTTTTGTAAGAATTATCTGTAAAAAATAATCAGGGCTGCCACAGTGATTTTTTTTCAAGTCACTTTTCAGTCACTTTTTTATATAAAAAGTTCACATCAGTCACTTTTCTTTCAATAAATTAACTCATGGGTTAATCACTATTCTATTTAGGTCCAAACCTATTTCTGAATTGTCTTGAATTCTGTTGAATTATTTGAGGTATTTGGGAAAATTCCGAGAAATTTTTAATAGATTTTCTTCATTTAAAAGGATTTTTAAGATTTGAGGGCATCTTTTAAACTTCCAAGACAATTTCAAGAGCTATTAATTTGAAATATTTTAGGGAATTTTAAAAGATTCCAAGGAATTTTTTAATTAATTTCCTTAATTTTAAGGGATCTCAAAGCGTTTGAAATATTTTAGGGTAAAGAATTTTCTAGAATTTCGGAAGATACGTAAAAATTTTACAGGACCTATAGGCTGTTGTGATATTTTAAAAAATTTCACCGGATTTTATCAGATTTCCGTGGATTTCAATGATTTTAAAGGATTTTAAAATTCTTAATGTATTTTAAAAAAATTCCCAGGAGTTCAGGAAAGGTCACCATACAATTTAAGGAAATTTTATAATATTTTAGTGTATTTTAATGAATTTATTCGAGAGAAGTGTAGTATTTCATAGGGTTTTAAAAGATTTAAAATTATTTTTCAAATTCACTCTGAATTCTTATAAATTTATTCTGAATTTGTTTCATTCTACTGAATTTAATTGATTTTTTATTTTATTAAAAAAAAAATTGTTAACAGTTTTTATTTAATTGATCCTAAGGATCCATTGATAAAATGATCAAAGGATTTTCAACATTTTAGGGTATCGTTGCAGATCCCAGACGTTTTCAAGAGCTTTAAAAAGTTGCAAGAGGTTTCAAAGATCTCAAAAAATTGGAAATATGTTAGGAAATGTAAAAAAATTCCCAGAATTGTTTTATTTTTTTAAATGGTTTGAAGTGATTTCAAAGACTTTTAAATATTTTAGGGTATTTCCAAAGATTTCAAGAGATTTAAAGAATTTCATGGAATTTTCAGAGGGTTTCATAATTTTAAGGGATTTTAATATTTTAATGGAAGTCAAAGAATTTATTCACAAGAAGTAAAGGTTTTCATAGTGTACGTTTCAAATGCTTGAAGAGTGATTAAATTAGTTTTTGGGATTCGCCCTGAATTCTTATTAAATTATCCTGAATTCTTCTAAATTCTACTCCATTTTTCTACTTAATAATCAATAGAATTTTTTTGATTTAAAAAATCTTTTTCAATTCATTCGAATTCTTTTAAATTTAAGTTGAATTGTCTCGTATTTATTCGTCACTAGGGCAGAATGAAAATGATAAAATTAGTCGAATCGTTTGAGAAAAATTTGTGGTTTGGCATCCGAAAAAAGTAAAAAAAAATTGAAATCAGCTAATATCTTATGTTCTCTATTTTAATATACTTTATTTTATTAT
>JAAAKG020019319.1:0-20405 GCA_010014905.2 Druon quercuslanigerum
ATTTTATGGGGGGGTTTTTTGGGTTGCTGATTACGAATCTGTTGTCAGACTATAAAAATTCAAGATGGTGGATACAATATAGATGCCTAAAATTTCAAAAAATTGTTCAATTTTCATGAAGATATTCAATTAAAAAAAAACGAGATTCCTAAGCAGCTAAAATATTTATTTTAACGTCTAGCAATAAAAAGGAACAAAATAAGTAAATTACATGAAACTGTAACAATAGAATCAAAACAAAAATGTTCAAATTTTAACAAATTTGGTTCAAGGACGCAGAAAATCTTTAAGATGTGCGATGTACATTCATGTACACCCTGCTTTTCAATTTATTATAAATAAGTTAGAATCTAATACTAAGTTCTTGGATTATTGATTATAAAAGGTTTTATTATAAAAAAATTAATAAAAATAAAAAAAAATTAAAAAAGTTAAAAAAAAAGAAGAGTCCTTCTTTATTGCGTTTACCTCCTCGTTGTGAAAGCTGGGCAATGACACATAATATATGTCGTCTAAGAAACGCGACCCATAACCTCCCCATTCATGATTTCATGAAAATTGAACAATTTTTTGAAATTTTTGGCAGCCCTATTGGATCCAACATCTTGAATTTTAAACATCTGATAACAGAATCGTAATCAGCAATCCAAAAAAACCCCTCGATACAATTTTTGATAAAAATTGAAAAACTTTCGAAATTTTCGGAAGGCATATTGGATCTACCAACTTGAATTTTGAAAATCTAGATCCTTAAGTTAGAATCTTATACTAAGTATTTAGATTATTCATTATAAAAGGTTTTCTTATAAAAAAAATGTCAATTTGAAAAAATTAAAAAAAAAGAAGAGGCTTTGTTTATTTGCGTTCACCTTCTCGCGGTGAAATCCAGGCAACGACATATAAGACCCATAACCTCCCAAATCACATTTTCAAATAATTTGAACAATTTTTTGAAATTTTTGGCAGCTATATTGTATCCACCATCTTGAATTTTGAAAATTTGACGACAGATTCGTAATGAGCGACCCGAAAAACCCACCTATACGATTTTACATAAAAATTGAACAATTTTTGAAATTTTTGGTAGCCATATTGGATCCGCCATTTTGAATTTTGAAAACGTGATAGCAGATTCACAATCAGCGACCGAAAAAACCATCTAAGACCTTTTTTTTATTAAAATTGAACAAAAATTGTTATTACAGGAAAAAGTACCGTAAAAATAAAAAAAATTTGAATTTAAGCCGCCATATTCGATGCCGCCATGTTTAATTTGAAAAAATCAACCTCTAAATTTTGAAAGCTAGATTGCATGGACACTTTTAATGCACAAATAAAAAAAAATCTACGGACGATTTCATTTCTAAAATTACATATTTTGTTTTTTGTTAAATAAACAAATATATCTTTTTAAATATGCATTTTTTTAATTCTAACTGCAGAAATAGAAAGATCAGACAAGGTTACGTCGGAAATAGGTATTTTCGATTTTTTCTATGACCGATTTCACAATTAATAGGGTTAAGGAAGTACTCTGGGTACGTAGCCTTACCATTAGTTCAGTGACGTCAGTCATACATTTACGGTACAAATAATTATTCTTTATTCTAATAGGCTCTCAAAGACCCGTTTCAAAGCAAATATGGATTTCGCATAACATTCTATATATGTCACAATTATTTCAGAATTTTTTCATTTGACATTCTTCTTATATACTACAAAAAGTACGACTTCTCATAAGACCAAATGTTAATTTCAATCATTAATTTCTCGACTATGAAGCCACCCTATTAAAAACTGAGCACAATTTAAAATCAATTTTGTTCGAGAAGCGAGACGATGTGTATTGCAAAAGGCAAAACAAGATAAAAAATTTGCAGTTTAAAAAAACTTCCCTGTTATTTCCAGTTTTCTCTTGGTGCTCCAAATTCCAGGGTAATGTAATGAGATCTCAAAATGATCATCCACATGAGAACACAATATTTTTGAAAAAAAAACTATGAATCTCACGTAATAGCTATAAACCCTGTAATGTAAACTGCATAAATCAGCGAGGAGTATAATTGCCTTATTATTCTCAGTTTAAAGCCGGCGCCAACAATTCAAAAGGTAATTCGTACTTATAAGATTGCACCTGAAGCGAAAAGTATTTAATTGCTATTCATAGGTGGTATCCAAAATCCAGAATCACATGTTTCAGGAGGCTTATACCTAACGAGAAAGAAATTTCGCGATGCTAACTTCGTTTATCTTCGAAGATATCGGCCCCGGTTTTTGACGACAGCTACGATCTTGAACGTTTCCCAGTGGTGCTGGCACTGGACGAGTTTAGATTAGTTTAGTTTAGTTTCGGAACGAGTTTCACCAGCCGCCACGATTAATCCGCTGCGCGTGGATTTATGGTCCAGCCAACCCGATCGTTTCTCTTCGTCAGGTGTTGTGTACCAACATCCATACGTGTGTCCGGACCAAACCGAGGTCCAAGCGTTATCGACATGCGTTGAGCCGACTCATAGAGAACATCAGAAATCGGATGAAAATGAAGTCCAACTAATTGAACAATTAGATTAAGGCCATGTGAAGTTGATATTGAAAGTAAAAGTAGTTACTTGATCCTTTTTCAAGTTCACCCGTTTTTATTTGTTCAATTGCCGTAAATACGACCGTTCATTCGCATCGTAAAGGAAGAAACGTTACTGCGGGTCATAAATGAGAGTCTCGCGGCTCGGAATCGCAATCTAGTTCCGTTCGGCGTTCACACATTTTTTATTACTTCTCGTTGACTTTCCACTAGCTGCCTCCTGGACAAGAGACCGAGCCTTTAAATTTTAACGTAAGCTCGTGACCGAACATGCCAAGCGTCGAGTTCGCTGTAAACGGCAAAATAACGGCACTCGTAAAACAGTAATTGCTTCTACCCTACTCTCCTTGCTTGCCTACGCTGCTATCGAGTTCGTTAGTACGTATTAGCATCTCGCATAATTTAAATTACAGCAATTGTCAAAAGGTTGTTGATGCCTGTCACGCAATGTATACAATCTAAAAATGGTAATAGGAACTCATGCTGATAAGATACAAAGAGCAATGGGGATTACAAGCAAAAGTAAAGAAACTTTTGTTGAAATGGCTTTGTGAAAGTACTGGTTAAACATTGCACAATTATTTCAACATATTATATTGCGCTCTTTAAAATTATTACATTCTCATTAGATAAGATATTAGATTTGTGCATTTTTACGAACGTGTCTGTCTGTTTGTAAAATTCGAAAAGTGAGCGCATTTTGTAGATTTTTGAAGCAACTTTTTCAAGATTCGAAAGCTCATTGTACAGCTGTACAGAGATTATCAAAACAACTTTTTCAATTTTCTTGAAAAATCGAAAATTCAAATTTTGATCCACAAAAAATAATTAAAAATCGAAAACCTTATTTTGCAGTCGAACTATGTGTCAATAAATTGTTTGAACACCATGCAAGATGCGAAAAAAATTGAAAATACCAAAATTGTCCTCCCAAAAAAGATCTAAAAATTTGCTATTCATTACTCTTTATAGGACGCATAGCTTTTGTTTTATTCGTTAAAAAAGAACATTCAAAATAAAAAAATTAAATTTTTAGACAAATGACACAAGCTACGAAATAAATAAATTCGCAAAAGTTATTCACCCAAAAAGGAGCTACAAATTTGTTATTAATCGTTTTTTGATAGAATACGTACTACTTGTTTCAATTGTGAAAATAACATAAGATATACAAAAATTAAATATTTGGAAAAAATGCGAATTTTTTGAATTTTTTGTTCACTCTAAACAGTTCTTTTTAGTAGTACTTAGTAGTTTTATTTTTAATCGTAAAAAATAACATTAAAAACAAACAAATTAATTTTTTGGAAAAACGAAAATGGGTTCAATTAAATGTTAGCTAAAAAAATTGTTTTTTATAGTATGCGCACTTTTTTTAATTATAAAAACAAGACAGAAATACATTTGTTTCAATATCAATGCATATAATGTAATGCACTAATATAAATTTGACACTGTCTATGGTTTCGGAATTTTCCTCAAGAGTAACCCTGAACGAGCTGGAATGGGGGGTAGACTTACGGAAATTTTCGTAACGTTAGCCAGTACGGGGGACAATGTCTATGGTCTATGGTGCGCATAAATTTATTGAAATGATACATTTTCTAGGGTAGCTGAGAAAAAAAATTCATACAAAATAAAGTCCAAATATGAAAGTAATTATGCGAAATAAAATTTGTGCCTGCAATATCTGAATAAGCAGTCCCATACCGAGGTACGGAAATAAATATAATATACATTTGTACAAATTGCGAAGCACGAGATACGTAATGAGGATATTTTCGGTAAAGTCGAAGGATCTTCAACAAAAGAGAATTTACACTCACCAAATGACAGTTGTAGATGCTTTGACCTTTAATTTTAAATGGTCGTATACAAATGTGGCGAATGTACAAAGGCCGAGCGCGCAGCACGAGGTAAATATTTTATCGAGGCGGGCTCCTGATTATAATAAATGATTTCTTCTAACCATTGAAGTTATTAAAATGGTACTAGTAAATCAAACGAGGTAGATTAGAATTTCATTCAATTATAACGGAAAATTCAAAGTTCATACTTTAGGATGAACAGTTTTAGAAATCTATTATTTTGACAACAAAAAAGCTGAAGAAATATTAATTAAATAAGGTTTTGAATTATTTTTACATCAATTTGTGCCAGATATCATGTCATAAGATATCATGTCGGCTATTTAGAAATTTTATCTTCAAAGAAAACCTACTTGTCAAATATTTTGTCGTAGTTTTTTTTCAATTTATCCCACGAAACGTTTGCGCTATAGCAAAAGTAAAGTGTTCATCTGATCCAGCATATTGGACTTAAAAAAATCCGAAAACCTATTATGTAGACTAACAATGGATATTGAATTCGAATTAAGCACGAAAAACTAGCGTGGTAACGAAAAGTCCGAAAAAAATTTCGGTAAGGTAGGATTAGGATGTTACCTTTAAAGGATCGATTAATTTTTAGCTGTACTCTACGGCGAAAACTTTTATAAGACAAAAACTGGAATTCTGGTTGTTTCAATCTCACTTTTAATTAATATTATTTACATAAATGTAAAATTGGAGATCACTTTTCATTTCGAATTAGTATTCAATTGTAATATAAGCAATTACATTATTCCATAACGTTCTATCGGCATTAATCAATTTGAATAATCAAATTACTGCCTGAGATAGTTAAGTCGATGCCACTTTGTCAACTACTTCTGAAAGTTTTGAAAAGAAAAAAGTACCTGAAAGGTGTCTTCCAGAGAGGTAGGGACGCTTCAAATAATTCGATTTAGCATTCAACGCTGCTGCAGTAGTAAATTGACTTCATTATCCAGCAAACGCGGCACAACCGGGACAATTAATGAAACATTTCTCCTTAAGATTCCTTCTACCGAATAATAATATGGTGCGCAGAGTATCCTCGAGAAGGAAGAGACTTTTTTAGTGGACAATAAATAACAGTTGCGCCTTCAAGGGTGGTATTTCCGGTGCTATCTCGTTGCCGAGCCGCTTAATTATGCATTACATCTCCGTTCTCATGGTGTTGCAATGCAGTCCAAGATTTGTTATAATATGATTTCTTAAGGAAGAAAAAGTCGAAAATTTTCTCGACAGGAAGTTCTGAATATTCTGCTATACGAGATAATCGTATATGGTGAGTAATACAATATTGCAAGAGCAAACGAATCGTCGGAATATAAGCCAGTAAGAGAAATCTAAAAGCTTCCATATGTACAAAAATGTCGACAGAGGATTGTACGTGGTCTTTTGATTTCAACATACCTATTCTAAATGTATTATTTCTTTCATTTCATTTATTCTAAATCTCCCTGTCTGCTTCAAGGTCTCAGTTACAATCCCACTTACATACTAAATGAGGGATTCGAGAAGTACCCTAAAAAGAAAGAAAACGAGGAGAAGAAGGACGAAGCAAGAAGAGGTAGAACTCCCTAGAGGAATGGCGGAGGCGGGTTGAATACCCATAAATAGACCACAAAATGTCCCAGAGACATTCTTCCAAATGCACTCTGATCCTTGTTGAATTTTTAGGATGAGTCATGATTACAATGGAAAATAGAATATTAAAAACAGAAGCTGAAACATCGTCTAAAATATGGAAGTTGAATCTGACATATGCACAATCAGTCCAAAAATATTATAACCTATTTTAGAGAGTTCTATTATGTAATTTTGAAAATCAAAAAAATTAACTACTGACAATAACGCTCAGAATAATCTACGTTAAGTTTCGGTAAAATAAATTTTCAGTCTATAAACGCTTCTAATAGCGAATTCGGTTATCCTCCACTGGCGCACTCCGCCCTGCACCGATGCAGGTCGGAGTGAGAAGGAAGAATCAAGATGGAGCGGCCGAAGTGCTCTTGGAGTACGCCAGTGCATGAGAACCGAATACGCTATAAGTTTTATTTGAAAATCGTGAAATACCATTTAGCAGGGTTTAAACATATTTATTTAGTTTTTAGAAGCTGATATTCTTCATGGTTTTTTTAATATAGGTCAGATTTCCTTCAGTTAGACGATTTAAGCATTTTCTAGAAACAAAGCCCCGCCCAGCATTGAGGTAGCAGTTTGTCCTTCATGGAAACTTTCACTACCACTCAGAGAAGCTCAGCCGTTTCCATGAACGACTAAGAGAACTTTACAACCAAGCCCAGAAGCCCTCTGGGGATTTCGAGGTCGTCCTTACTCTCCTTGGATGTTCCACCCTGAATTTCACGAACCAATGATGCCAGTCGCATCCCTTGTTCCCGATTTCGACAGGAACAGAATACGAAGCATGTCAAGATCTTTTCTAGAACGCCATTTTCCAAGAACGATTTGTATCCACTATCAATGCATTCGTGAGCTGAATATAAAATCGAGGCAACACTCTATAGGTAACCGACAATTTTGCTATAAAATATTTTCGTAAAATGTATTAATACTGGCAAAAATAAATATTAAAGAATTCTGCTTGTAGGTTAAACTTTAATACAAATGGTATTTTAAATCTATTTACTGAAATTTTTTAAATAATATGATATTTGTTGCTATATCTTTGATCATATTAAGTATTTTTTATTAACAGTCGCATATAACCTGTTTAGAAAATTTGTTTATTGCAAATTTTGTTAAATATTTTTAAATAATATGCATTTTGGAAAAAAATGTATTCCATTAAACCGAGAATATAGAAGGAAGATATAAGCCAAGAGAATGCTTAGCGCGAGGCCCAGTAAGTAGAAATGCATGTGCTTGGTCAGACAGAAACTGAATTCGCAGGTACTTTAAACTTACTATGGATTTCCGTCATTTCTGACGTTATCAGACAGTATTCTGCATTTGAACGTCAATCTATTTGTATTTTTCAACGAATAAGGTTATACTCTTGAATTGTTTACATATTACATGATATTATTTTTTGAGAAATAAATGTAATTATTTAATTATCTCCTAGCAATAATAATAAAAATATAAGCAAACACTTTGAAATTTAGTGTATCAGTTTTTTATCAATTTAGTTCATTTGAAAAAATTCGTTTCTTCAAACCAAAACAAATTTTGTATTAAATCAATATTTTTTATTTTGGAAAATACTGTATTGATTTAATCAAATTTTGTAGTAAAATCTACCAAATACTTTAAGAGAGCATTCTCCTAGAATTAAGCAAAAGATTTTTTTGACTCAAAAAAAATATTTTGTTGGAAAATTCTTAAAAGCAAGGATGAATGAACATTTGATGCGAACAAGGACTCTGGTTTAAGATGACATTGACAGTGCAAAAGTTCATAGCGTCGCGAAAATCTTAAAAAATGAGTCTGTTTGCATCACGGTGATCCTTATCAAAATGAATGATCTAGAAACAGAATCGAATGGGGGATCAAGAAATGCACTTTCACCTCTAATTATTTCCGAGATTAGCCGTAAAATAATAAATTGAAAGGCCCGTTTTCTGCACGAAAGATATTGCTCGTATATTTATTCTTTTATGTCTTGTGTGGTGCAGAATACCTACATTTTAGTTATAAGATGATGAATAATCATAGGTGATTAACTTGTTAGAAAATAAAAAAAACATGTTTTTGAATCAAGTAAAAAAAAGATTCCGCAAAATTTAAGTTTCAAGTAGCTTGCCGTGGAATTGCCTGGTACAGTGAAATTCAGTATTTCAATAAACAGCTAAGTAATTAACACAAGGTGATACTAGAAATGTAGTAAAATGAACTAGAGAAAATGTAACCCATGCCATATAGGTATTTTTCGAAAACCTGCTTCGTTTTTGGAAATTCTCTATTCTGGGATTTTGTAATAGAAAACTTCGTCGGCCAAAGCTTTTTTTTCTCTAGCTTCTTTTCTTTTTCTTCTAGAAAAATAAATCTTTTTCTTTGCACCAATAATTAAGATTCTAGATAAGATTAAAAATTTATTGTTTTGAAATAACACTTGTAAGCCATGTATCCACTTCTCAACATAACTAAATGATTATTAATATTCTAAATCAAACTAGCATTTGATGCAATTTAAATTTTGTTTGAATATAAAAAATAAATATTATAATAATAAATATTTTGTATCTAAGAATCCTAATTATGTTAATTTTAGTCGTAATTATTAAGCCCGACTGAGCTCAAATCTGTTTCCGACAACAGTGATTGAAGCAGTATTTAACGGAGTATATGAGTAGTAAGCGGAAGTAGAGTGAAGAGTGAAGGAATGCTTGGAAATCGTCGTTCGCCTTGTATCCCTGTAATCTTCATAGGCACTCTGACATGGTTGGAATGAGAAGAGAGAGAGAGAGAGGTTTACAGAGAAGAGACGGTGGTCCATAGGGAAGAAGGAGCACGAGGTTCCGCAGTAATTACCAATTTGGTTATTATGGTAATCACTCCTGCGAAGATACCTCGTGATTCCGGTCGTTGTACGTGGGTTATTGGAAGAAGCACGTTTACCTGCGACTTCAAGCCATTCTTTCATCTGCGCACGAGACAGTGTCGTCCAATTCAAGTAAAGAGAAAAGTCTGAACAATAATCAGCCCATAATGCGGTCAGAAAATTGTCTTTCTTACCACTTTAATCACAAGAAAGTTCCGTCCTGGTCAAGATTAAAACTTTTAACACGAAAACTTCATTCAAGAGAGTCAACTCTAATTTTAAGTATTTTTTAAATGAAAGTGTCCCTAATGAAGTTGGTAAGTTGTTATATATAAGTGTATTAGATATTTTATTATTTTGAAATAAATTATACATGAAAATAACAAATTTTAACTTAGATCTGTGAAAAAAGACGATTTGTGAGAGAAACATATTTTGATATAGGAATCCACAAAAAAAGGAGAAGGTTTCGAATCTGTGTTCAAAATTTTTCTATTAGTAGCAAATTTTATTTCAGTTTAAAATATTTTGTCTCGTGTTTCATCCTATTTTAGCTTATTCCTTATTGAAATTCTATCCATTTTTGTTCTAGAATTTGTTATAAGTTTTAAGGCTTGTTATAAATTTCCTGGTTTACGTTTAGGTTGATATCGACCATTGCTTAACATTTTGATCGGCCGGGGTAAATAATCGACTTTTCAGATCATAACGATATGATTCGGGATCATTTATGAAGTCAAACCAAGATGGCTGACGTTTTCAGAGTACTTAAGCTCATATTCAAGCTTTTTATGGTTTCTGATCGTGCAGTGTACTTGTGTCTGACAAATTGACCAAAAAATAAGATCAAAATGAACCAAATGGACAGACCATTATGATCTCGCAAGTCAAATGATCGTTGGAGCAAAATACTCTGCGACAAAATTGATCCTTTTTTGTACTGTGTACGGGTCATGGATGAGTGTTGCTACGGGCTGCTGCTGATTGTTGCTAAGAATTTTTATTGGTCGTGACTAATGATTCTTTTTACCATTGTTTAAGTTTTTTATTGTCGACTACTATTGAATAAGACAGGACAGATTAGGATCAAATTAAAAACATTGATTTAATTCTGATAAAAAATAATAGAAGATAAAAATAGTTCTCACTATTGCCAAACAGAATGGGAAAGGCCTTATTATATCATAGAACTAAATGAGATGAAAGGTATTATGTACACAAGAACGCCGATATAATAGCGATTGATTTAATAATTCGAAGAACTGCTGACCCACGCAGTGACAATGTGTGGCAGCCGTGTGTCAGTGTCTGGCAGCGTCAACAATGGGTCGCCACCAATTTAGAACAGACTTTTTACGTTTCCAATGACTGATTTAATCACAACGTCATTGCGAGGCAACACCTGAAATTGCTATTGTATCGGCGTTCTTGTGTATCATTATTATGTTATTACAATATTTATACATGAGTATTATGTATGATTTTTGAGCTCGAAAGAAAATGGTAAAAACGTAATTGAAAAAGGCGGTACGAAATGTTTAAAAAATAGGATACCTCAGTGACCGCCATAAAAATAAAAGTTAATACTGCAAAAGAAAGAAATAAAATGAAAAGCTGGGCAGAAACGACGTAATTCTTAAGCTTCAACGCTCCCAGTAGTAGAGGCGAGATGTTTCACGATGTATTTGAGTTCTTAGTTTGATTTGTGGGGCGAAAGCTCACATCATCCGCGAGAGACGGGGATTACGAAGCGAGGCTTCGCGGACATTTGTTAATGCGTTTCTGACGGAGGATTACGCCGCATGTTCCCGGCCGATAACCGATTTCGATCCAGAAGAGTCGTCGCTAATTTATGCGCATATGCAAGTAACCGAGTCACTTATTATCGGATTCACGTGTGTAAAAGTGCTCTCGGACTGAAACTGATTTGCGCGCGCCAGCCACCCACAGGTAGAGAGAATCGAGTTTGCCGTTCGTGGTTTGCCTTTTGTTTACTTCCTTAATCGCTCGTTTACTCGGGCTTTTCGGCTAAAAGGAATCAAATGGGAACCATCGCTTTCCATATAGAGAAAACTATTACGTAGAGAACAGCGAAAATTCATCACCAGAAATTAATGGCCGGCACATTTACTCTCTTTTTCGTCGTTAATCGCTTCTAACGGGAAAACAATTAGTTTCTCCATTTTAAGAATAAAGTGAGCAGTTTATCACTTTATACCCCTGTTCAAAATTTGAATTTTTTCATAAATCTGGAAAAGTCAGGTGAATATATGATTCTCTATTTTGGTACGTATCAAGTTAATTAATGTACTATTTATTGATTCCCTGTAAAATTGCAATTAAAGATATTAACATTTTTTAATGAAGCTGTAAAAATGTGAATTTGGATAAACATACCATTACCAAAGACGATAAATTTGATATGAAAAAATCCGAATTAATATATCATTTTTTATTCCTTTCAATTGCAGAATTAGAGACTCACATCTCAACAATATTTGTTAAAAACTTCTTTTAAATCGCTACTGCGAATCAAACTGTTTACGAGCCAAGAACGAAGCAATCTCGAAGAAACGATAAATCCATCCAGTTTCAAGTAACCATTTTCTCGTAACTCTTTCCGTACAAGAAAGTCTGACTGGATCGTTTTCGTTGAGGACAATCAGCGCGACGATTTATTATCACGCAGGGTCTCGTAAGTAAGTGTCCGTATGTGTTGCGATCTGACAAGATCGTATAACAGGCCGATATGTCCAGTAATCTCCGTTCGCGAACGACTCCAGGATTGGAATTCTAGCTAAATACAAAGTGAAAGCCGATGGCACGCATAGATCTATAGAACGTATAGGAACCTCAGTAGAGATATTTCCTCTGTCGTTAAAGAACATGGTAATGATTCTTTGTGAAAATAACTAATCCTTATTACTCAGAAAGTTGCCAACCATAAACCAAAGAAGATAATTATGCTGGAAAATACTCTAGCGAAACTAATTTATAATCGAATACTGTGATTTTCTGCGGAACTTTTTATGTATATTGAAAGAAGAAAACTACTTACATTATAAAAGTAAAACCTGCGGTTATGGTTTTAAAAGCAAGGTTGATTAAAGATGGAGAAAAAAGATATTTCATCTTACCCGGAGAAGGAGAAGGTTATAGAAATGGTTCCTCAACTTACCTGCAACAAAGAAAATATATTGTTAATAATTTATGAAAAAATCAATATAATTAAAATTACTCTTACTATTTCAGATAAAGCCTCTTTCGTAAGAAGTATTATTTATTAAAAATTAAATAGTAGGGATAAAAACTAAGATATCTTTATTTAATATCAAACATCTTATATGATCTCCAGTAAAAGTGTTCCTATATCTCCGATCTTAAGGGAAATTACCACTTCTGCGATAAAACGTGATAATCTATAATGTGCATTGAGAGATTACTGGAAGAGATATTCTGGTGTTTATGGTGAGTCAACGGACACACGTAGGGAAACTCTGTTAGTAATCAAAATGGTTCTGATCAAGATCCTGGTCGTTCATTGTATTACGGTCACCAGTGAATCCATAGACATCAGACAGTAATGGCCATGGAATAGACATACAGTATGACAGATACATCATTTTCGTCCCATTGGTTCACTCGTGAGAGCGTGATGTTACTCATCGATCCCCATAAGCTGACCATTGATAACACTCTCGACACTAGAAGCCTGACAACTGGCGTTCGATACTGATATGGCAGAAGTGAAGTTTTCAAATGTGTGATTCTTAAGAAATCTTAAATTTGTATTATTTCCAAAATGGAAATCAATCCATCTTTATTTATATTTTATAATTCGAACTATATGTCGCTATGGAGTTTTCCGTGAGACTATCCCTTTTCTAGATCGTGCGGGGCTAACGTTTTACAGAAAATTTCGCGTTACTAGTTAGAAATTTTATAATTACCCTTTTTTATAATTAATTTTATAAGTACCCTTATAAGTTCTGTTTCATAAATTTGAATGATTTTGAAATGCAAATTTAAGATTGTGATTCCAAACGCTTTTTAATTTTAAAACATTTTTTATCTTTGTTAACGTTAATGTCTTTCACGGCATTATATTTTGATCTATCCAGTATTGATTAAAATCTCTACGAAATTCGCAGAAATGAAAAATAGTTAATAATCTTGCCCAAATTTAATAGGTTACGATTGCAGCTAAAAAAATGGGAAATTACGAAAACAGGATATCCTTTAAGAAATTTCATTAAAATGCGTATTTCATACAAAAAAGTACTATATTTCCTAATCCAAAAGAATTTGTACCACAAAGACCACAACGTTTAGAAGATTTGGAATCATTAGTCTGAAAGATTTGTTAATTATTAGCTTCTGCTTATATTCAATTATAAATTAAAAATTTTCAACACTTGAATAAATAACTTTTTTTTCTTCTTAAAAGGACCATAAAGATATTTTTTACATAAAAAAATATCGTGCGACCGACGTTCAAAAAAATGTTCAGTGTATGTATTGCGCCTACTTTATATGCGCATTATTAACTTCCAGTCTGAAAATATGCTTTAAAAAATTATCCTCGCGTACGTCACCGGTCTCCAAAGTGAAATTATCTCTTTTTATGATCTTAAGTACCAGCCTTATGAGTTACGTGCAAACTTGAAAAAAAATTTTTATCCATCGCACAAATGCGAGATGTCGTAAATTTTCAAGTTTTGAAAGTCTCGTAAACACATTTTATCGATATATATATTTTTTGTTTTATAACTTTCAAAGGGTCGGAAGTTTTTGTGAAAACGAAGAGCGTATTTTGTAAATAGCTTTTTACGATTCCAACAAGGTGGTGTCTGTCTATGTCTAGTTAATGGACGTTCGAAGCTTGAAAACTCGCATTACACTTCCCATTCCTCTTGTTTTTCAAAGTCAGTCACGTAATAGTAAAATAAATTTCCCGATTGATTCATACATTTATCTTTTTTAAGCATTCACTTCTGCCAACATTCTTTAGAATGATTTATGTAAAGGTCTTTGCCATAATGTCCACATTTTTAAAAATAAAGATTTTATATAGTAATATATTTAATTTAATATTTTGGAACTCATTCTCTCAACACAAAAGTTATCTAAATATTATAAATCCATATTTATTTAAATTGCATAGTTAAAGACATGAACATGACAAGAAATTCTTTAATACAATAAAAAAAAATTTACTGGAAATTTCCAAAGTTTGGACAAATAGCCCATAAAGTGATGATTTAAAAAAATATAAATTAATTTATATAGTTTTATGTTTAGCAAACTTTACTGCAACAAAAATATGTTTCCTTGGTGTAGTTTAAAAGAAAAAAATGTTTTGAAACATCGGTTTAAAAAGGTCTTAATGGTGTATGTGTCACAACAGCATCTATGTAGACGCAAGCTGGTACGATTAATGGCCCACAGGCTAGGTGTTAACACACTAGAAAGTATTTTATAACCTCAAAGAGGTATGTGCCTTGTCGCAAGCGCCTTCTCGTCCATCCTTACTCTGTAAAACAACGATAGGAGAGAAAAAGACAGCTTTTGAATTGCTCTTGAAAAAGAGCAAGAGAGAACATAAACTACCCACGTTCTAACACAACATCCCCCTAAAGTTTCTTGGGCTTGACACACGTGTCATCGATACATTGTAGCCTGTGGTGATTTGTTATTAATAATGGTAAACTAGTATCAAGCTAGATTTATTACTACCTCCATATTAATCAATTTTATCAGTCAAGATAAACCGGATGCAGCGATTCCTTCCGTCCGCGCGTACGACCCTTCCGCTCTTCGTAATAAATCTTGAACGCTTTGCGCTATTACCATCACCTGTTTTCAGTTATCAAGCGCAATATAAGATTAATTTGAAACTGCAAGTAAATTTTCATTTAATAAAACTATTATCGAATAAAAATCTCACAATAAGTTGTTGGTGTTACAAATTCAATTTTACCTGTGTTTCCTTTCATTGAACTTACATTTTTGCGACTCCAGCTTTGCTTTGCTTACACACATAGGATCATCATTCTCAATTTTAAACTTCATTTATTAAAGAAAATTTTGAAACATTAGAATAAAAGAAAAAAATATACGGTTTTCCATAAAAGAAACTTTTAATATTTTTATAAGTGAGACAGAAAAAAGGAAGATGATGTTTAGGTAAACCTCATCTTTTTTATTTTGCTTTATATGCATTTTTTTCTCTTACATATATAAAGAATAAATCCTGTACGTTTTATGCGAACTCAACTATCCTTGTCGACAGGAAACAATTTTTTAATGAATTTTCGAATTCTTCTCGTAAATGATGCAATATATCATAAATAAGTAATGTACTACTTAATTAAGTAATCATTAATAATTATTATATTATTACGACATTTATTTATTTATGAGTTTTTGGCAGAAATTAGATCAATGTGCTATGCAAACCTTTTTTTTTTAATATTTTTTTACATAAGGCGTTGCTTGCAACAAAATGTTAATATTCAATTTTACAAAAAATATTCTTTTTGCCACCAAAGTATTTTAAGTTCACAGGATGTCTTCCTTATAAAAGGAAAATTTCAGACAATTCTTTTCTCATATCCAAAAATGCGGGTCACCCAATTTCATTTAAAACCTCACATATATCGTCCACGGAAAATTCTGCGACTTGAAGTGTAGAATCTATCTGATTTGGAATGGATCCGGTCCGAGATATAAATTTCAATATTTTAAATGTCGGAGTAACATGGCAATCAAGATTAAACAAAACGTTTTGAATGTTTCCAATCTAAACATGGCAGCTGTAAAAAATTGAATGTGATTAAGTCTTAGAAAATAGAGCTTCGGTG
The DNA here is from genome assembly GCA_010014905.2 of Druon quercuslanigerum. Taxonomy (NCBI): domain Eukaryota; kingdom Metazoa; phylum Arthropoda; class Insecta; order Hymenoptera; family Cynipidae; genus Druon; species Druon quercuslanigerum. The sequence goes on from JAAAKG020019319.1 coordinate 15,814, forward strand.
CCTCAGGGCTTAGGCGATAGCGCGTCAGTTTTTTGAGCAGGAGGCTTGGGGTCAGATACCTGTGCGGACACAATGGAAATTTTTCTAAGTCACTGGTCGATTACGACTAATAAACACACACACACACACAAACATAACATACCAGGGCAGTGTTCTGAATTCGGGCAAATAACTTATGAGCCCAGAGGGATCGCTCCGTCTACTCTAACCTGGCCGTCTTCCCAACTGCGGCCTGGCTAGGGAATCAGCCGAATGGCAAGGTGGATGAGGCTAACTCTGCTGCGCAATGAGGTCCGTGTCATTTACTTACTCGCTGAAGGATCTCAGGCTTCGTCTTGAGAATAAACACGTTTGTCGCACAATGGGCTTGATGACCTGAGCGCTAGGGGGGCGACTCACGAACTCATCCGTCCATTAAATCAATCAATCAAGCCTTCGAAAATTATTCAGTGAGAATCAATCTTTCAAGAAATCACAGGACATCGCCAAAATTTGATTTCTCTCAGCTGGCTATAAACACCTTCGTACATGAAGGAAATTTTTATTATCTAAACTTCTGAATGATATGGCTTCCAAGTTAATGTTAAAGCAGGTTCAGTACTATACTTATAGTAATTAATTAGTCGTGGTTGGCATGGATAACAACTTTACTCATATATTTAAACTTAAAGCCAGAGAAATGACGGTCGAAGGGACGAAACGTCTATTTTAGGAATGAGGTTGAGAGTATCGCCAGGTCGCAGCTGACAACGACGATTGGGGTGCCGCGATAACAGGCTCATAATGCTCCCGTGAGCCTCGCTCTCTCAACCTTCGAATGTCTACACTCTATCTACCTACTCTGATGCTTTCAACCTCCAGCCGGACTCGACTGTCACTTTTGTCTTTTTCACTCTCTTTGCAATTTCTCGCTAGTCTGATTCAGTTAACCTTTATTATTTCCACTAGCCCGATGGCCTCGTTACCCACTCAGAACAGGTCAAGAAAAAAAACCTTTTTCAAAGCATCTTTTCTAAGATATAATGATATTTTTCGCGAAAACCAATTTTTTTCTCAACCAATATATAGAGTCTTAGGACTAACTAATTATATTGGGTAACAAAATCTGACCTATGTATCTGTGGAAGGAAGCGCATCATTTCCGAAGTTCTTTTTTTCGTTGAATTCGAATCTGGGCTCCATTTCCTAATATCAGATTGTGTTTAATATATAAGTGCAACGTAATCTTTGCATGCACATTTTTTATCTCCGAGCAAAATGATTTTGAACATCGTTTCTTAAACATTGTTACATGATATCTATGTGCTTTTTAATGCTTAATCCAACGATTGCCTCAATTTTCCAATAGCCCTTAGGGTCCGTCCATAAAACATGTTACCAATTTAGGGGGGAAGTAACTTTAGGAACTTAGATAACGGTTTGTACGTTTGCTGATGATCAATTTTAACCAAGGCAGTGAATTTTGCGAAAGATAGTCCTGCAATAGTAAAGCTTAATCATAGCTTAATAAGTTTGAAAATCACTTTTATACTTCAGGCATCATACTCTTTCTGTTACTTCCCTCGTTTATTCTTTTTTTTAAAGAATTCTTCTATTCCCCATGTTTTGTACCACCTTCTCCCATTTTTCCTTTTTTCACCTAAATACGAATTGAATAAGTAGAACCCAATAAGCAAATCCATATTCAGTCTGTGTCTGACTCGGGGGGACCCATAAAGTCGATAATTGACGAAAACTGGATATGTCCAAATTCACATAAATCTAATACCTTCCATCATAAATAATGAGTATAAAAATATCACATACCTGTAGATTCGTCGGAAACTGCTTTTTTACTGGAGAACCAAAGCCTGTGATATCCATACGAAGTTGAAAGTGCTGCTCTCCACTCGGGGTGAAAAGCACGAGCTATGATGCTCCAGTAAAAAAGCAGTTCTCGTCAACTCTGCAGGAATGTCATATATTTTTCCTATAAACTAAGGGTCAAAGTTCAAGGTACAAGCTTTTATCCATGCCATATTCTTAAATTTGCAGTGTTCTTGTCAGCGTTTTATGAATCTTCAAAAAGACTCAAATCTATGCTTTTAAAAATATTTTACCCCGTTCTTGCTTTTACTATATCTCAAAAATAGTAAATGCTAGAATAAATTACTTCCTTAAATTTTTTGATCATTATAAAAAAAAAGAAATTCAAACAAAGTTTGTTTCAAAAAGCTGATTCTTTACCAAATGTCATGGTTTATGTAAAACTCTAATTTGTCCTGTTGTTATTTGTTTTTAATTATTATCTCGAGAACCGTCAGGTCTATCGAAAAATAAGATGGTCGTAGGATTGATCATTAAAAACACATCGAACTCATGTCTGTCATGTTTAAAAAAAAATTATATACCTCGTTTTGCACTACGATAAGACGATAAGATAAGCAAATAACTATTAAACAAGAGCAAATAGGTACATAGGTGAAACATTGGACACGATTGTTATTTATTCCAAAGTAATACAAATTTGGAACTTTTTGATTCTTATTTTACCGATATTTTTTTAACAGCTCATCGATATTTCATTTCGCGTAGACAAGAATTTTTCAGCAAACAGTATCGGTAAGATATAGGAGTGGTTCAAGTATGGCATGGCCTTAAACCTTTTGATTCTCTAAATCTATCCAAAGTTTGAAGAGTCACAACTTTGTTTCAACTTTTATCAAGAACTTCAGAAAGGCAGAAAATAAGTCTCTAGATTTTATCAGTAGTAGTGTAGTAAAGACTGTGAATTATAGTCGTTCTTATAATTTGTTCTGCTGCTAGTAAGAATACCGCTGAAGGCAGAAAGCGAAAATGTAAATTAGGAGAAGGAAGATTAGCCAGTCTTAAGTACATACATGTAACTAATATCAATACAGCCTAGGGCGATAGTCCTTGTTCTGGGATCGGGAATGTTTATCCTGCAAATACTGTTGGAAAATTTGAATTCAATTTCCTACTCGCCCTTGGAAAGAGCGATTTTCGTCGACTAGTGGAGGTTACAGAGCGGCGCGTTACGTTGTCTCGTAATATGTGCTATTTTAGATCTACAATTTTACTACACGGGCGCGAAAGAAGGAAGGAAAATTTTGCGAGGAGTTTCACTCTGATTACTTTTTAAAGAGATATCATATAACTTTAATGAGGACTGGTGACGCCTTATGTGCTTCGAATATTTTTCAAAGAATTAACCGACGAGAAACCTGTATTAAAGTATTTAAAATGAAAGAGCTTACAATTAGTTGAATTACCTTGCGACCCTCTGAACCCGAAAAACAGGTTTTTATGAATGTACGTGCCTGTACATTTATATTTTTATGTCTGTGAGCCCGATAGCGCTTTAAAAAAACATTCTATTAGATTGCTCTTTGGTACACTCTTTTAGTGTTAGAAACTGAAGGTCAAATTCGTAATCCAGCTACTTTGGATAAAAATACATAGATTAGAGAATCTTAATGTTTTTGAGACAATTCTTATCAAGATTTAAAAATTCTATGTACCGCCATTCATAGTACTCAAATATTCGAACAATTTTTTGTAATGACATTTTTCGATAAAAAGACAATTGTCAGAGTTATAGCATTTTAAAAATACAAAAACGAAAATAAATATTTTAAGCCAAAGAGCGGACGATACCAAAAAAGTGAAGAAAATAATAACGTTTATTTTTTATTCATATTTTAATTGCAAAAAAAATAAGGAAAACTAAAAAATTCCATTTTTTGGGTAAACTATGCAAGATACAAGAACGATAAATGGACCAAAATTGTGCATTCAAGAAATATCTACAAATTTGTTATAAGTCACTTTTTGATAGAACATGCAGTTTTTGTTTTATTCGTAAAAAACAAAATTCAAAATAAAGAAATTAAATTTTCGGACAAACCAACCAAGTTAAGCAAAAACTGAATAGACAAAAACTACTCTTCTAAAAAAGAGCTAAACATTTGTTATGAATAATTTTTTGATATGGCGCGTAGTTTTTGTTTGAATCGAAAAAATAAGATTTAAAATAAAAAAAATAACTTTTTGGAAAAATGAGACAAGCTACAGTGACATTTTATTTAACAAAATTTGTCGACTAAATAATCTCTACAAATTTACTAAAAACCACTTTACGCTAGAAGGCGTATTTTTAGTTTAAATCGTAAGAAAATACATTGAAAATAAACGAATTAAATTGATGGAAAACCGACACAAGTTGCAATAAAATGTTTAATAAAAAAATTTAATTTTTCCTCGTAGGATGCACCCTTTTTTAATTTAAAAAAAAAAGACAATGAAAATACGTATATTTTAATACCAATGCATATTATGAATTGTAATCATATAAATTTATTGAAATTATATATTTTTTTATAAAAGCTGAGAATAAAAATGTGTGCCAAATAAGGAGCAAATATTAAAGTAAACAAAATTGTTGCGTTATTTTGCAATATCCAAATAAGCAGTACCAGACAGAGGTACATAAAGTACATGCCACGAGACATGTATACTATTTTTCATAAAAAGCGCATCGAAAATTCGGCTTCGATGCCTCTTGAGTGATAGCGCAATAAAAAAAACGTAGA
>JAAAKG020019330.1:0-20405 GCA_010014905.2 Druon quercuslanigerum
GGGCGGTGACAATAAAGTCGATTATCCTCCAACTTCCAGTCAGGAAACTGGTACGGCATCTCCTGGACCAATTTTGCAAAGTAATGTTATATTTCGATTATCAAAAAATTGTCCTCGGATAAATGACATAAACAACTTTAATTAAATGTTCTAACTTTATTAGGTAGATCATGAAAGAACATGACAAATTCGGTAATAAGTCAATCGATGCGTAAACATAAATCAAACATAGTAAGATAGCATTTTCAATATTAAAAAAGTTTTTCTCATGCATACAAAAGTAAAAAACATCAAAACACGATGAAATGTTATACTACAGCGTAAGAATGAAAAGACAGTGTACATCGATTAGTAATTTACCAACCTATAACTAAAAAACTTTCTCAGATGATAACAGAAGTGAATTTTGGTTTTCCGTATATTTCCGTAAATTTGATTTTTTTTACATTAAATCAAAAGAAGATTAAGTAAATTTGCTAGTAAATATACCTAGTGTGGACGGTAAACCTGACTATTTGTATCCTATTTTTATTTACGAGTTATCAACATCGAATAAAGTTACAATCATAAAAAGTTCTTTCTTTATGAGAAAGCAGCAACTGTTTATATGTGTTGATTAATTTTCGTTTCTGGAGAGCTAAATGACTGACCCTTGTGCATGCGAGTGAATAATCCTACAAAATGCAACTCAACTCGCTCTTCCTGATTAGAATATTATATAGATGCTTTTCAGTTGACATTTATAGGTTTAGAATTATCAACGGTCGTGATTATAATTATTATTTTAGGTGTAATTAACATGGAGTGGGAAGGTAAATTATAAAATGGAACACTGTTGATGCAAAGTCACACACAGTTTTGGAATGCGATTTGAATCACTATAGTAGAATTCATGGAATGATGTTTAAAATTTTCTAAATTGACATACATATGCACAGCAGTTTACTTCGGGAGCGTTCTGAAACTGTTATTTATTATTCCATTTTGAAAAAGTGTCATGTTTGATTAATTTTTGACATATTCATGAGTTCGGTACAAAAGCACCTTTATTCTTAAATATCGCCCGTACAAATTATTTATTGTTTTCTAAAAATTACACAGTCCTTTTGGCAGAATTGTAAAAAAATATTAAGAGATCCTTCACATCGATCTTTGTAAATAAAATATCCATTTTATTAAGTTAATCGCTGTTTATGTATTTTTACTTCGACATGCTTACTTAAAAGCTTCTTCTGAGTTTCTGAAGAAGTAAGAAGTCATTTTGATTTAAATAGGAATATTTTTCAGGGGCGCTATTCGAAAAAACGTAATAAAGTCTTTGTTCAGGACCAGCCTAGTTTTAATTTTTTATACTCTTTGTGTGTTTCGTGACCTTTGTTCGGTTATTTATTCTTATATTTTTTAAACAATTAACATTCCTTTGAAATACATTTAAGATTTTTAGAAAATCTTTCAGAGAGTTTCCAAGCAGGAATAGTCACAAAAGCTAAGCTATGTATATATGTGTTCTTTGACGTGTTCATTTGTTTCAAAAGATCTTTCTTTTGTAGGGAGCTGTTTGGTAAGTTATTCTTACTTTATCTTTGAGGAATGATGAAAGAAAATACTTTGTTCCGAAATTTAATAGAAGACACAACTTCGAATCTGAGTAAAATTCTTAATATGGGTTTGACAAAGATAGTCTCAAAAGTTTAACCGATCGCGATATAGTTAAAGTTTTATTATAGGTTACGTTAAGGGGTCGATCAGTCTCATCGACATTCCGAAGATGTCAGTCTCGTGACATTATCCATTTCCATCTATTTCGATGGATTATAGAATATCTAGCCATCACAAAAAGCGATTTTATTTTTAGAGGAGATGCAATCCGATTACCACTTACACTTTATTGAGCAACGCAGTTAATTATGATACCAAATTACTCGCCTCTCTGTGTTTCTCCTATCATTTTTATCGCAATAAACAGCACTGCAGCTAATTATGCGTGAGAAATTATTATCGTTTGATAGCAATACTCTACTGACTCTCATTTGCAAATAATTATTTCATGCATCTAGTCCATTAAGTTTCTAAGCCATACAGGTGAAAGTTTACACGAGAGGTGAAAAATAAATAGTTGAGTTAACGTTAGAAGATCTTAAGCCAAGTACTGACAAAAAAAACTTGAATTAAAAGAAAGTTACTTGATTGAAAGAAATGATCGTATTGAATACGCCCTGCGAAACAATTCTATAATATAAAGAAATGATTTTATTTAAACCCAAGAGTATACAATTATTGTTCCAAGTTATTGGTTGAAAGAAATAAGGGATTGATGTTAAACCATTTCGTCCCAAATGTTCAAATTTTATCCTAAACTTTTAACGCTCTAACTTTTTACTTAATCAATCTAAAAAAACTGCGAGACATAATTTTCGATAGTTCAAAACCTCCTCTTTCAAATTCTTTTGTCTGAAGTGGCTAATTATTTTTTTTGAAAGAAGTTAGAATGACTTTAAAAAAAATTCAATATTAGTTATAAAAAGTGTCGAATTGTGAACACAAAATCGAAGAGCCCGATCATCGCAAATGCTAAAAGTAGTGGAATTTTCATATTATTTTTAAAATTCCATTAAGTTTTGCTCGAAATTTAAGATGGCGGATCCAAAATGGCGCATTAAATATGAAAAAATGCAAATTTATTTATAAATCCTACATTTTACCATGCATACATGTACATGTGTGCATACTGATACACACGTATCATCTACACAGATTCGCGAATAGTAATTAGTCGGACGAGTGGGATCCCTTTACGTGTTCTCACTATTAAAGGCGGGCCTGCGCAAAATGTTCGCAATACCATGACTCGAATGTAAATTAAAGGTTGTCATGGTAGAATAAAAATTATGTATGTTATTATCATACTGCGACTAACACAGAATAATACTATAATGTTTCAGTTCCTTTATAAAAAGATGCGATACAAATAGAATACATTTTATAATAAATGAAAATGCTAACAAGCGATTATTCGAATCATTTATCAATTATTATGAAAATTCGAATTATTTTATCAAACATAGAATGTAAATGAATTGAATTGAAAAAAATGGATATCTATCGTATAAGTCAAAGACTTCAAAAGCTACAATGAAACAAGAGTACATGTAATAACTTGTACATTTATGTACATATATGTACAGGGTGACCCATTTTAATCTAAAATCCTAATTATTTTCTAAAATACTTTATCCACGAATAAATGGTTCCGACAAAGTTTGACCAGGACCGAGGGGGACATTTGACTGTATCATCAATTTTAACCTTGAGGTCAATTTACAAGGTCACCTTAAAAAAATGACCTGTGGAAAGATGGTTGTTGTGACCTTGAAAGGTAAAAAATTTAGGTCAAATGTCTGAGAAACGGCCAGATGCACTTTTTCTGAATTATTTTGGTCTTTCGGGGTAAATAAACGTTTAAGATGCTTGAAAAAAATCGATGAAATGTCAAGGTGTACATCACCTTGACGTACGTTTGTGTCTTCAATCCAATGGAGAACACTTCGAACAGTTACTCCGAGGCTCATTCTAACACTGGTAGCAACAATGAGAAGCAAGGAGACTCACGTTAATGAACCCCAAACGTGAGAGGCAAGGAGAACTCACGACAAGAAAGCACCCCAAAGGAAGCAGAACTTACTGCGTCCATGCCGTTGTTTCTGGGTAACACTAAAAGTAAGGACACAGTGTCCTTTTTTTTGTAACTAGCTACAGAGAAGTGACAATGTCAAGATTGTCACTTTTGTAACTACACAGTCACAGTCTTTACATCATATCCGAAATGGTTGTTACCAAGAGCATAAGGTCGTTTTTTAGACATTTGACCTTAATTTCTTACCTTTTCGACGTCAGAAAAATCATATTTCCACATATAATTTTTAACGTGAAATTCCCCGTTCTTTTCAAATCCGCAGTCAAAAATAGGGGTTCTCATTTAAGAATACTGTCTTGCCTCTATTTGCCCTTGAAAATTGACCTCAAGGTCAAAATTGATGGTACAGTCCATTGTTCCCCTCCGTCCTGGTCAACCATTGTTCGAATCAATTCTTCGGTAGATATAGTATTTTAGGAGATATTTGCGATTATAGATTGAAATGGGTCACCGCATATATATATATATATATATATATATATATATATAGATTAAATTGTTTGTATGTTATTAATTTGGATAAGAAACTGATCATTTATAATAAATTATACTTGTTTATAGGCTTTTCACAGGTTTTAAATCGCATTTTGAGGAGGCCATCTTGAATTTGGAAAAAATATCAAATAAATTTTAACTACTGAAAGCTTAACACCATGTGGTAATGAGGCTGCAAAGAAGCATCAATATCAGGGGAACTCTGCCATTTTTGGATTCATATTTTTAGACTATATTAATATATTATATTTTTATTATATTATATAATATATATTATTATTATTATTTATTATATATATAATTTGTATTATAATATATATCATATTGATATCATAGTCTATATTAATCTATATTGTTATAGTTTACAATGATTATAATGATAAGGTATACCTTATTTGCAAAAAAAATGTAGTAATTATAAAGGTTTTGCATCTAAAAAAATTTTTAATTATAGTGCGCCATTTTAGTTCCGCCATATTAAATTTTTTCAAACTCAGCGGCATTGTAAAGAGAATATAAAAATTCCACAGTTTGTAGCATTTGCGATGCTCGGGCTCTACTATTTCGTGTTCAAAATTCGACATTCCTGCTAAAAAAAATGAAAAATGTCAGTTTTTTAAAAGTCATTATAACTTTTTTCAAAAAAATTATTGGCTAATTCAAACCACGGAATTTGTAAGAGGAGGTTTTAAACTATCGAAAATGACCTCTCACAATTTTTTTAGACAGTTTAAGTAAAAAGTTAGAAAGTTAAATGTCCAGGAAAATTTTTGGACATTTGAGACGAAATGGGTTAAAAAATAAGGCAGTTTCGTATGTTTAAATATGATTTTAAATCCAGAATATATTTTTTTTGAACAAATAAGAGTCTACTGGCTGAAGCAAAAGTTTTTCTGAACTAGAAAATGTGATTCCTTGGTACGCAGAAGCGTGCCTTAAATTTTATGAAATATTTATTGGTTAAAGAGAAAAGAGTTTTTAATATGAGCATTCGTTGAAAGTTTAATGTAATAATAATATTTATAAGTTAATGTTATTGTAATACCAATGCTAATTTTTATTTTCACTGCATAAATAAAAAATTTCAAAATGTTTCAAGCACAGTCAATGCTGAAACTAAGAACAGATAAAGCATAGTAGTATCAGGAAACATTGCTACTAAAAAGACATTGATCATCACATCTTTTATCAAAACTATATTAAAATTTTGTGATTAACTTAATAGCTTGAGGACTAATTTTTATTGTAAGATAATATGCTTTACGTGTATCCTTAACTATTGAAAGTTGCTGATCAGAAATATACTATATCTAGAAATATTAATGCATAATTTAATTTCCATTCCATTTCTTATGTGCCACTTCGAAGTAATTTTCCATTTGAGGTTATATATGCAACATGTGAAAAAATGAACGAAAGAAATGCATTCAACTCTAAAAAAAGTATATAGCCTAATCTAGTATTTCATGAAATAATGTTGTTAATAATTATTTTTACAATTTTCAGATAAAAAGTTGTAAACACGGATCACTAAATCTTGAGTACAAGCTGCGACTAAATAGTATCACAAAGGAATGTTACTCATCGGGCAGTCAAGATTTTCATATTCTAATTCATGGCAACGTAAATATTTATCTGGAAACTGAATTTAAACGCGCAATTTCATATCTTCTGTCCATTTCAAATATTCTTAAGATTCTATTTATTCAAAAACCCTAGTATTATCATCATTATCCCCTTAACGAGCACTATACGCTTCTTAGGCAATGACATAAGAAATCTATTAAAACTACTTCACGATTTGACTATAATAATTGAAAGAATTTTAAAATTATTTTTTAATCAAATTTAAAGGACATAATTTTGTATATAAAAAATTAAATTATCAAACCATATTATAATGAGTAGTGGCCAGTCATTGGTACTTTTATCTCAAGTCTCATCCCACAGTATTGAATATGCTATATGGTTTAAAATTATTAAGAACAATTTGCCGCGCACGAGCTTTTTGTACAAGTTTGCGCCATCTGCGACGGACAGGAAAACTAAGGTCGCATCCCACACATTTGCCATTTCCCCCTACACAGCTGACCGAGCCTGGTAGAGGTTCTATAAAAATTTCAGCATAGGTTAGATGCTTTCACACTCTATAATTCGATCAACGTGAAATTGAAATTCTAGCGACTTCAATTCTCTTGTTTGTATTCTTCGTATGTATAGCTGTTTGTATGAATTTATCCTAATGATAAGTTAATTTTAATTGTCAATTTCAGAAACTTTTCTTTAAAAATTGCAGAATATCGTTGTCGAATACTCTGTTTTTTCATATAAAATTGTTAGTGATAAAAATTACCAACGCAGGTCCATTCATTCGGAATTTATGTACGTTCCACTTATTATGTACAATTAGTATATCTATGATAATTGAATCGTAGCCCTAACTCATAATTGGATTAACCTCCTATTTGAATTCACGTATTTATTTTGTAGTTCATCAGAGAAGGATCAAAGGTCTTGAAATTGGCTATAGTGACTAGATCAATTGATAAAATGACAAACAATGTTGTATATCCCATTACACGACGAGTTAAACTCGTGGAAAGTTGAGCCCAACTATCTACGACTTGAATAGGAAGTGGTTGCTTGCTTAGGGACCTCAAGAAGCCAGCTGATCAGAGTTTGGGATGATTATTTGCATTCTGATAGAAAGCTATATTGCTGCATTTCTCAAGACGTATCTATCGGCATTGCAATCAGGCAGATACCCATACACACTTTTTCGTTGTATAAATACAAAATTTTGGTTTAAAAAACTGAAACAAGGAGATTTCTCGATTTACGTACATTGTATTAAAAGAATTGTACATTAAATTTTATCTTTCATATGTATTAAACTTTTTAACTATCATTTTTTCATACGCAATGCACATAAATCAATAAGCATACAAAATGCGTATGAAAAATAATTGAAAACACTTCCATTTACATTTAGTGCATTACAGTGCCATACAGTACTGTGTAGTAAAGTTCAGTGTAGTGTAGTACCGTATATTACAATAAGGTACACCACAACACACTATTGGACTACTCTGCAGTGAATCGCACTATACTAAGCTATACTACATTGCAGTTCACTGCACTGAACTACAGTAGACGTATAACTGAAATTAACTCATAAAAAAACCTGCATTCTATAAAATGCTGACTTTTCCTGCTGTAGAGAGCAAATATTTTTTAAAGAAATAGCAGTTGTTTAAATACATTAAAATTAGTCGATACATACTTTAAAGCTTGATACTTATTGAAGAATAATAATTTTTTTGAAAAAATGCTGAAAAGGTTCATATTTAGCAAATCTCTTATTTGTAATTTATGCCAGCATTTTCCGGAGACAATGCAAAAAGACTGACGAGACAAGATTATAAGTGATAATGGATTATAATCGTGAATTATTCTCTCAAGATTTTAGAACAAGTGGGTGAAACCTAATTTTTTGAAGGATAACAATAAGTATAGGTTATTTTCCCCAGTTTTGTAAAAACTCAGCTTTTCCGTTTATAATACCGTATTAATTTTAAAGGCCCGTGAATGTGTATTAATATTGAGTGATCTAAAAAAAAGAAATTTAGTTATCCTGAGACCTTGTAAGTTGTGGAGGGGGAATCTTTGACATTTTAAAAAGGGAGTATTTTAGCTCAAGTAGCAATTATCCTTTTTATTTTTCATCATGAAAGAACTTGGTAAACTATTTATCAAAATTTCTAAGATATATTTCATGAAACTTTAGGGAATTGCGTATAAAGCTTTTAGTGAGCCTTTAATTCATATAAACTAAAATGGTTAGTAAGAATACTTTTAAGCACCAGTGGGGCTGGGCGCACAGTTAGTTTTATACATTCTATCTGGAACAATGCAAGGAACTCTTTTTATAAATTAAAATTCTCGACAGCACGGATCTGGGGTACTTTCAGCGTCAACGGATTTCTCATATCGGAGTGTGAGGAATGCCCTGGAGATAAATCGGAACTCTCGCGATAAACGGAGAAATATGAAAAATCATGCCGAAGAAAGGAGGAAAATGATATTGAGAGTATCTCAGCTTAAGAAGAACTGCGAAGTTTTTCCGCGCGAAACGTACTTTTTATAGAGTTTTGTAAAGACCAGTAAAAGGAGCCAAGATCCGTAATCTCAAGTCGTAAGGGAACGACGAGGTTAGTTGGTGGGATTGGGGGAAGGGTGCATGAGGAGGGGGCGGGGGTTAACTCCCTCGATAGATCTTGATCTTTTATTTCCCTCGCCGAAAGTAGGATGAAATGGTTTTAATTAAGAACATCTATATACGTATACAAGAAGAATAAAACTGAAAACGATCCACGGCGGTCGATTCTCCTCGGAAGTTTCAACAACTTGATGAAATACAAGAACCGCTTATATGAGAATTCTCTGGGGATTACGAATTTTATATTAAGAGAGAACCTAATAATGGTTATTTTATTGTTAACACTGAAAATTCAAATTTCTGTTGAGCTTAAATTTCGTTTCATTTAATATACCTATAGATGATTTCATTTTTATGCAATAAAAGAGCCTCGATAAGGGCTTCTTTAAAAAAAAGTCTTATTTATATAATTTTTTCTGTGAAATCTGTATGTGTACAATATTGTATCCATTTGCATAGATGTACACAAATATAAAGGATTTAAGGTAAGAGCTTAATTTTTTGCAAGTTGGTAGGCAAAGTAAGCCAGTCTACCTTTATGGGTTCAGGCGGATGCACTTCTGTGGAGTGGGGTCCGAGTGAGCACGGGAAAGGGAGACTTGAAGGAGAGATAAATGAGGTGTAAATAAAAATCGCGGACGATAAAATAGTGGAGCTGGACTAGCGGGGGTAGAAGAAAGTGACGAATGAGGACGGGAAGACATGTACGTATTTATGTATACGGGGTATCCCAAGAGTTATCCTTATTCTTGTAGGGGCTGGTACAATAAAAAATTTCGAAAAGTCCCGTAAACTTCGGTTCGATACGTATCTTGGGACTTACAGAGCTTTAAATTTTATATGTGAGCCGGTTTCAGGATAGTGTGCATATGTGGTAAAGCAGAATCTAATTAATTAATGAAATTAATCAAGTAAAATGAATTTCACTTTCGGTAATTTGTATCCAACTGTACACGTGTCCAGATGGCATTTGTACAACTTTATACGTGCCCAGTCGTGCGGAAAGCCATCCTTCGGAAAATAGAAAAAAATTGCAATCCTCAGTGCTCTGCCATGAATCGAACATGGGTCTCTGGCGAGCAGAAAGGAGATCTTTTCCCGTGATAAAACAAATTATCAGATTTAGGATATGACTTCATTCGGCACTGAATTTCCTATTTTAAATGGAAACTTTCGCAAAGCACTACACTCAATTGTTTTTCCTTCCATCGCAACTTCCATTGCAAATGTTAATTTTCCTCACCTATTTTTCAACTTTTGTTATTTAAACTGCTAGTCATTGCAACTGCAATTTTATTATTTAATTTGTGAATATCAGTTTTTTCTAACTGCAATCTGTTATTAAAAATATTAATGCTTTTATCTCCTAATGGCCATTAATAAATTTGTAGTAATATTCACAAATAATATGCAAAAAGCATTCGTTCGTATCGCTTTGGCAATTAAACTATTTTCTCAGCTATATTATGTATTGCCATCGAAATCTTATAAAAATCATTATTATGATGCCAAATTTTACAAACAATACTTTCTGCATGTATTATGTATGTTAAATATAATGAAAAATAAGAAAAGCTGACAATAAAAATCTTTAGGATGTATAATAATATGTGACGTCCGCATGAAAAGGTCTCTTATGGCTGTTGTAGAATAACGTATTAACCCCTATAGCTAGATGAGTTCCCGGCATTTTAGACCCAAAATGAACGGTCTAAGTAGAAAGATATTTCACCGGGCTATTTTTGAATTTCGAACTTTGGAAAACCGGTGCTCGCGAAAAACGCATGTAAACTTCGCGAGTGCCATGAGCACAGATGTTACATTTTTTCTTTCAATATGAAATATCCCCACTTTCGGTTACTATCTGCATATGAGTATATTCCCAATTGTTTGACTATAGGTCCCAGTATCTTCCCCTACTTATAATCAAAAATAATTATTTTGACCTCACCTTAAAAAACGTGAATATCTCGTAAACGAGAACCGGCCATGTAAGTTACTACATGTATTAAATACAATATTAGAAGCATCATACGAAATGCATATTTTGAAAATGTTTCTAAATTGTTTTTCTATGTTTTACGTGGTAAAAAGTGTTTTATTTTCATACTGCTAAGGAGCGGCTGTTGGTCAATCACTTACATACTGCAAAGGATAATGAAGATTAGCATCAAATACGAAATATAAAATTTAAAGTCGGGAGTTTCTATGGCCATGAAGGAATGCCTTTTCGTGTATTAATAAAAAAATTAAAGATTTAGAAGAACTTTCAACACAAAAAAAAAAAAAAATATATATTCGCTCAATATTGCTATTTATATATATTCAAAATGATTATTCATAAATTTCCCTCCGTTTTAAAACCATTTTTGAAACACTTAGCAGTTACTTTGCAACATTTTTCAATAACCTGCTTTTTATCAACATTAATGAAATTATTATATTCATTGTATAAAGTAAACAATGAGTTAAAATATTTGAAGAAAATAAATTATATGAATATCTAGACGATCTATTCACGTCAGCCCTTAGCGATATCAAAACATTCTCGAGGAAATAATTAACGTCCGCTTCAGAAATTCATTTTCACACCAAAATGTTATATACGACCGGGATATGCTATGGCGAAAAAGGCTTATATGATTTTGTATGACTTTCGAAGAATAGTGTTCCATTAAGTTATACTTCAGTAATTGACGTAATCAACACATTTTTATTAATTCTCCGTGGCCAATTTCAAAAATGTCGAGTATATTTTATAATAAAATGATACAGAAAAAAGATTTTCAGCTGTATGCATTATTAAAATAAAACTATTGCCTCTAGAGTTAAAAGCAATGGGTTGTTAATAAACTTTTGCGAGAGGCAAACCTCAAAAGTGACATTGAACGATGGGCGGGAGAGGATCCATCAAACCCGTTATTCTACATTGCTCAAGGAAAACTTTTCCCATCTCTGACGTCCAGTTTTCTCGTTGAGCGTACTTAAGTCTTTTTCCTTGCTTCTCTCTTTTGCAGACCCTCCAGTTGCCGTAGCCCACCTGGCCGCGGGTTACTTCTTGGACACACTCAGGGAAGGGGATGATCTAAAATTGGCTTGCGACGTCCAGAGCAACCCCCCGCCGACTAGCATCATATGGTATCAAGACGTAAGTCCACCTTTCATGTTCTAACATTGCAGAAGGTAATCTGCTTTTGACTCGGTTCAGATGCATTCGAAAATCGATTCCTTTTAGATTCCCGATAGTCCTCAATCTTATAATTTTATTATCAGCAGAGTGAAACTAAATTATTTTTTATGAAATTGAACATACGATTGAAACTTTATTTATAACTGAAAAGTTCATAAGGCACATTTGCAAAGAAATCAACTCTGAGATAGAACAAGTAATCCGAACACGAGTGCCTTGAAATTGTAAACATTTAGTCAATTTGTTTTCAAGGTGATAACAATAAATAGATGGAAAATAGCGATATTTTGCATCTAAATAAATAATTAATTATAAATAGAGTTCGATGCAAAATGTGACATACTTCAGACCAGAAAATGTGATGAGGTAAGAGATAAGGTAATAACAGTTATAACACATGTTTTTACATTAGTAATTTTGTAAAATCAGTGAATATAGAATATGGTATTATATTGTTTTAATACCTGCGATATAATGCTATATACTATATCAAAAAATTTCTGGCAATTTGTAAGGTATTATTTTAGATTCATTATGCAGGCTTAATTTTATGATAAAAGAATAAATTTATAAGCTGCAAATGGTTCAAAATAATTTAAGGGAATCTACAAAATATGAATATACCATGTTTTAGATGAAAGACTTTATCAATTTATGTAGGCTTCTTTAGTAGAGGAAATATATCCACAGTATTTTGTACGTTCAGGGAGTCAAAAGGAATACATAATAAATTATTCCATGATATACTCTATAATAACGCATGAACCTAATGTATTAAAGAGTTTTAGAAAATTTATGTTTGTATCTTTGTATGCTTTTTATATTTCCGTTTTTGAAAAATAAAACGTCTTTTTGGCTGTTCAAAATGAACCTTAATTCTATTTCCATCTTTTAACAGTAATATATGAGAAAAACAATTCAGGCTAAATAATGAATCGCTTTCGGACTTACAATCTAACATCATTAGTTTTATATAATTTTTGCTCAGAAAGGACATTGACTTCTGAATAAAAAATAACTGCTTAATTAAAAATATTTAGTATTTTGAAATCAACATTTATATGAGTTTAAAGTTTTTTTTACTCTCGCTAGTCATCTTATCGCTATTATTTATTTAATGATGTACAACTTATAGTTAGTAGTTATAGCATATCGAAATCACCAGGTGCAATTTTTTTATATAGTTTTAATAATCTTAAGTTTATTAGTAATTACCCACATGGTATTTTACCGCAAAGTAATAAACGTTTTGTCCAAGAGAAGGATACTTTAAGCGTTCAAGCTACGTAGCAATTACGAATAACAGAAACTTTTGCAGACAAGAAACTATTTGAAACCCCGAAAACTTTTGAGTTCTTGGTGTTTAATAGCGAATTTGGTTATCCTGCACTGGTGCACTCCGACCTGCGCCGAAGCAGGTCGGAGTGAGAAGGAAGAAGTAAGATGGAGCAGCCGGAGTGCTCTTGGAGTACGCCAGTACATGATAACCGAATACGCTATAAGGCAACCCAAATGCAAACCTACCAGACAAAAAAAAAGATGACAGTACCCGACTCGAGTTACGGTTTTTGCACACACTAACTGCATATCAGGTTATTGATAATAACAATGTACCTACGCTGAGAAAAATATTTGGCTGAAACAACAAAACTTTTGTTGAATTAACAAAATAATTTTATTAAGCCAGCACAGTTTTTTTGTTGGGACCTTTGGTTGGCTAAACAAAACTGTTTTGTTAGAATAACCAAATTTTTTGTTGAGACAACCTAATTTTTTGTCACCCCAATACAATATTTTGTTGGTTTAACAAAATTTGTTTGTTAACCTAACAAATTTTTTTTTGTAAGGTCAACCAAAGTATTTTTATGCCTCAAGTAAATTGTTTTTCTGTATAAACAAAATAGTTTTGTCGGCGTAGCTAAATATTTTTTAGGTCAAAAACATACTTTTTGTACTCTCAAAACCTGAATCAGTCGTAAAGAACAACTATTTTGTATCCAAAAGTCATTTACTAATTCATTAAATGGTAATTATTAATACGTTTAGTTTAAAAGCAACTCATTTTTTCGATAAATGTTATTGAATACAAGAAGTTAATTTAAATAATTATATTCAGTCATCGAAACTCATCAGGAATAAAAGTCAGTTTAAATTACAATTTAATAAATTAGTCAATGACTTTGCTTCAAAACAGTTTTTTTACAATTGATTCAAGTTTTGAGAGTACAAAAATTGTCCTATCATATTGATAAAAATATCATAAATTACGGATAATTGATTGAAGGTATCAAAATAAAATATTGTGTGGGACCGTTAACATCAATTAAGTCAAAGCAATTTATGACAATATTTTGCTGGTACTTTATACCCTTTATTATAATTTAGGACAAAGCTCGATATAAATTTGGTAATAGTGTTTGAAATTCAGCAAAGTTCTGTAAATTTTTTAACATTTTCTGTTGAGTCTCGACCAAACGCTAAAGTCGCAGGCAAATTTACCCGAGAAGTAGTCGCTTCGTATATAATGAATTTCTTAATTTTTATTTTTATTTTAACAGGTATGCATGTAAAAATGTAGAATAAATGGGAAAATCACTTTTTTTAAAATTTTTGGAATAATTTCTTCGGGGTTTAAAATATGTGACGGGAAAGTATAGAGGCTTATAGAGAATTATACACTGAAGAATTTCATGTTTAAGACATATGGTTTTGAGACTCCTAACCCACCCCCACTAGTACCTTAAAACTATCCTTAAAAGCAAAAATGTCAATTCTTCATAAAATCGACATTCTGAACACTTTATTCTGATCTTTTTGTACTTAAAATTATTAATATTGGTCTAGTAGAATATTTATTATCATTGTTCAATTAATTTTCAATTATTTAAAAAAATGGAATTTGTTTCAATATTTTTTCTCGAAAATTTGTTTCTTTCCCTTAAAATTATTACTATTGGTCTAGTGGAATATTTAATGACATTGTTTTAATCATTTTAAATTTTTTAAACAAATGGAATTGGTTTCAATATTTTTTTCTTAAAAATTCGTTTTTCTCCTAAAAATTATTACTATTGGTATGGTGGAATATTGATTAAGATTAGTTTATTAATTTTTAAATATTTAAACCAATGGAACTTGTTTAAATAATCTCGTTTCGAATTTTTTTTTAAATAAAAATGATTACTGTGGGTCTAGTTTTACGTTCGAACAATGTTTTAATTTAATGTTTCAACAATTAAAAAATATTTGGAAATAAATTTATGTCGCTTAATGGAAATAAACTGACAACAACGAATTTTTGAAAAAAAAAAACATTTTTTATAGAAATGGGATTTGTTTAAATAATTTAAAATTAATTAACCGATGTTGTTATAATAAAACCAGTAGTAATAATTTTTATGGGAAAAAACGAATTTTCAAACCAAATTATTTAAACAATTTCCATTTGTTTAAATAATTAAAAGTTAATGAATTATTGATAATTATTGTTCTGCTAGACCAATATTAATAACTTTAAGTAAAAAAGGGCTCGAATCAGTGTTCAAAAGGTCGATTTCATGAAGAATTGACATTTTTGGTTTTAAGAATAGTTTTCAGGTATTAGTGGTGATGTCAACCCATATTTCTGATACATGAAATTCTTCGTTGGATAATTCTCTGCAGGCTTCCATACTTTCTCGTAAAATTTTTTCAAACCCTAAAAAATTATTCTAAAAGCTCAAAAAAGTGATTTTTGCCCATGCACTTTACATGGGAAACTTTAAGTCAAAACCGGCACCTGTTTAAATCAAAATAAAAAAATACAAAATTATGGAATTTCTTTTTTCGATTGTGAATAGGATAAGGGGGATTGTCACGTCGATGACCACAGGTACAACCATACTACTCAGAGAAAAAGTTGTCTTGAAAGAAAAGCATGGTCCTCTAGCCTGTTTTGTTTCGAATCACGTGAAAATCGTTTTTAAACAAACGAAATATTTTGGCTACAAGATTACGTGAAGTTTGTCGCAAGAGGCTAATATTTTCTGCAAAAAGATTCTTCTTGTGATAAATGAAAATCCTCTGAACCTTAAATTTAAAAAGAACTTCCATTCGTTTAAAAAAGCATCCTTTCGACGTAAGAGGAAATTTCTCTGAGTGGCGCTAACCCACCTGTGTAGTCTACATTTCGACGTGCACATTTGGTAACCTACAACAGTGTATGCGCACAGATTGGATACTCCTTACCGCGCACGTATATAGATGGGAGACTCTCAAGTGAGCCCGTCTTGATTTGAAAGGGGTACAGCTGTGCACGGAAGAACCGTGCACGTTTTTAGTCACTGAAATAACTGTGCACGGGCACAGATCGAACACTCCCAACTGTGCATGTGATAACTCAGCCGTGAACAGATGAAAGTCTTATAACTGCGTGTACGTGCACAGTAGGGGCACTCTAAACTGTGCACGTCGACAGTTATACATGCACAGATTTGACCCAACTAACTTTTTACCTCATACTTGGAACATTTCCCAATTTTGCACGTGCATAGATGGTACACTCCCAACTATGTGCATCTCAATTCATACGATCAGATTTTGAAATTCATGGCCACAGCTGGCATACTCCCAACTGTGAACGTCATATTCAATGCGATCATATTTTTCATTCACAAGTTGACGCGAATGGTAATCTTTCAACGGTGCACGTGAACAGACGATAGAGTTCTAAATATACAGATGCATACTCAGGAGTCTCCCATATGTGCACGTCGATTTGCAAGTTGAAAACCTGATTATATTAATTGAAGCGTGCACAGCTAAAACGATTCACACCATATACCACATATAGTTCACACTATATGTTTAACTGCACAGTTGGGAGTGTTCCATATATGCACGTGTATATACAGGCCGTTGCATAGTTTGCCTGTGGCCAATAATGTGCACAGTTTCGCCTGTGGGTAATAATGTGCACAGTTGTGCATGATGACACTGAAGTGTACAGTTTTGTCCGAGCAAAGAACCGTAGCCAGAAAAATGTCTCGGGGGAGATATGTGCATCAGCACCCATAAAAGAATGTATATTATTTACATGTTCCAAGAATTTATGGGAGGGGGCAAATCCTGACCCCCCCCCCACCCTGTGATGTCCTTCCTCGTTTACAGTTGCTCCATAAGCAGGTGTCCGTCTCTTCTACGTAGTAAAGCAGAAGAAAGTGTAACGAAGGTTTATATAAAGTAATGAAAAAATGAATTGTAGTAATAAGAACTCAGTGTGTGAAGGATGTGGAGGATTAGGGGTAATAGGAGTAAGATTTTTTAATAACGAAACAGTATTGTTCAGATACTAATTAAATTTTGAGCTGTATGCAGCTAATCAATGAGAGGGTTGGAGAGGTACACGACGTAAGAGTAAAAGGGCAAGGTGTATCTCGTGTATAAGAGGCGTGTGGTTTACGGGGGATAAGGGAGATAAAGATGATGGCATGAGGTTAGCATTGCGGAGAAAGGGACTACTGAAGGTGAGGGTGACATGTCAGTACGGGTAAGAATGCAGCCTGAGAGGGAAGAGTACAGTTGTAGAAGTGGTGGTATATATTGAGGATCAGAGTGGGGGGGGGATGCGGATGAGAAAGTAGGTGGTTTGAGAGGAGGGACAAGGGGCAGGGAGAGTGGCTCATAATGGCGTACAAATTAATCAAGATTTTGTTTACCATACTAGTAGTTAAAAAAGGAAGAAATGATAGTTTTCATGTTATTTTGTTGAAAATTGTTTTCTCGGCGAGCGAAATGTATGCTTTAGATTTAACAGCCTTTCAAATTAAAGAGGAATGCAAGATTAAATATGAATCAACAAAAATAACTTTATTAGTAAGAAATATGTAAATTACCAATGCGGGCGTGCTATATGGTTTACGGTAAAGCGCCTACTGTTTGAAGGATGCACACGTCCCTGGATTGAATTTTCCAGCCTGCTCAACCTCTCTGATAGAAGAAAAATTTCTGAGGCCTCTCGCCCCCGAACATTGGAAAGTAACAATACCCTAACTATAAGCTTCTGCCGAGGAGGTTATTAAAAGCGAGTTGCAACATGAAATGGGAAGCTTCGCCATTGAAGCTTTACAAACACTAGCCTTCGGAATGTCTTTGGCTTTGGACCGCTACTTTGTATTCGTGATGAGAATGAGACTAAAGTCTTGTCTGGAACCTAAAGTTGGTTCCATGAACCTTGTTAAGGTTTCTGCAATCGGAGCCTTAATTCTCTACGTCTCGATCATACGGATCACCGCTTCCGGTCGTCACTAATCCATTCGAGATCCGGTAACGACCCGCGCTCCAATGGTATAACGTCTCTTCGGAAACTTTCCTAAACGCCCATCGCAACTTGACTTCTACAACAAATAGGGATTAACCAGAGAAAAAACAACATATCACGTCGTTTTGGAAGGAAAAGAGCCGACGAAGTTGCCAATTCGGTTATTTTATCTTCCAAACTAGAAGGTCTCATGCTTCGAGAGATATTTAGTCGTGTGCTAGAAAAACAGAGAGTAGTGAAATAGTCAGCAATTTATTTTTTCAAGAATTCTCATCTCAGGGAAAAAATAGAAATAAGATGTTTCCTCGTGTGGCAATATCGCAAAGACTGAAGTGGTACATTTATAAAGATTTCTGATTAGGATTATTACTTTTAGATTTTAAACTTCAAAAATAATAGTTAAATCCCAAACAAATATTGAGTAAGACTATTCAGATCGTTTCCCAAAGGTTAAGAATTCATTTATGTATAAAATTTAAAAAATATTTGAAGGACTAGAAACATATGGGCAATTTCTGCGAAAGAGGGAAAACCTCATCTTTTCTATATTATTAGAAATATTTTGCACAGATTTTTGTTTATATAAATAAAGTATTTTATAAGTTTTATATGGGCTAAACCGTTATTAAGATCAAGAGAAGTTTTTTGCTTATGACAATTAAATTGTTGTATTTTTCTTGGAAATGGTGCAAAATATCATAACTGAGTAAAAAAAAAAATTTTGTGAACTTGAAATAGTAAAAAATTACAGAAAAAATTTTTCTATAGGTCATTTTTGACGTGAAATTTCCCGCTCTTTTCAAATCCGCAGTCAAAAAGTTCTCATTTTTAAAAAGGGTCTTACATCCATTTGACATTAAAAATGGACTTCAAGGTCAAAATTGATGGCAAAGTCAAATGTCCACCTCGGTCCTGGTCAACCTTGGTCCGAACTATTTCTTCGTAGATAGAGTATTTTAGAAGATATCTGGACGTTTCTCAGACATTTGACCATAATTATTTACCTTTCCAAGGTCACAAAAACCATTTTTCCACAAATCATTTTTGACGTGAAATTTTGCGCTCTTTTAAAATTCTCAGTCAAAAATAAGGGTTCTCATTTAAGAAAAGGGCCTTAACTCTATTTGACCTTGAAAATTGACCTCAAGGTCAAAGTTGATGATACAGTCAAATGTCCCCCTCAGTCCTGGTCAAAGTTTGTTGGGACCATTTCTTCGTAGATAAAGTATTTTAGAAGACATTTGAGATTATAGATTAAATAGGGTCACCGTTTGACAGTAATGAAAACAGTTTGCGAGAAAAAGTCTTAAATTTGGGAGAATTATATACCATAGACTTATTCAAAAAATAATTAAATAAGGCCGTCTTCAAAGTTATTTAAAATTCGATAAATTTTACTACAAATTGTCTTATAAACACTTGTAAAATAGCTCGAGCACTGATTGAAAATCTAAGGTAAACAAGTCCCGAAAATATTCGGATATACACCAGCGAGATTTTTCGGATACGCAGAAAATCGCCGATCCTATAATGCACACCGAAATAGATGTTCAATTGAGTTGCAACAAATCTGAGCCACACAGATTCATTATGAGAATCTAGCAGAAAAACATCATTTAGAGTCTCTTTTTGCTCATTCAGAGCAACGTGAAGTGTTGTCTACAAACTGTCAGTCATCTGTCAAGATGATTTTTCTGGGCATTATTTGGGTGAAATAGATGTTGATAAGCAGGTAAGTTATAATAATAATTGCAGAACTTTTAATTTTCTCCCATGTGCAGTACGAATCATTGTCTTGAAGTAAAAATTGTACTTGGTGAAGGATAAATTTCCGAATCTTAGGCTAGATAAAACCGATTTGAAATTCATCCATCAAAGCCAGAATGTAAGAACTAAGCCATGACCTTCTGCATCGAAATTGATGCCTGGGCATCAATAATAATAATTTAATAATAATAATTTTTATTCTTCTCTCCCCTATGCTTCATGAAACATATGAAAATTTGACAATAAACATTTTCACGTAAAAATATTACAGGCCCTTAAAACTGAAAAGAAAATGGTGATTCCTCACTGCCCAAGTTGAATAGTTCCTAATATCTCCAGCGCGGAGTTAGTTGTCCCACCAATCCCTGTTATTGCATTGAAGAGCATGGGAATAGACCACTTTTTTGAAATTTTTCCATAAATAAAATGTTATTTTCATGAAAGAACCTATTAAAATTAAATCAATTTTATTTATCTAATATTTCAAAACAGTTTAAAATGCGTAAGGGGGAAACATGAACTTAAACTTGAACCAATAAACTTGCTAAAGTGGAATATAAGATTTGAATTTGAATAAAAAGTTAAAAATAATCCATTCTATTTCTGAAAACACAATAAGTAATATTTGTATTAATAAATTATAAAAATAATTTTCTGAAATATTTGTATTAATATACAATTTTGTACCAGATTTAAACTTGCCATTTTAGGGTTTAGCGAGTACTTACAGTCTTAAAATATT
>JAAAKG020019341.1:0-20405 GCA_010014905.2 Druon quercuslanigerum
AAGTCGCCTAGATTAGAAGCATAAAGATTGTAAGTAATGGATATGTAATAGCATAAGTAGACTAAGTTGCGTTTGCGTTCTCATCCTCTCTCTCTCGCTTGCACATGCACTCTCGCTTTCGACCGCTCGCTCGAGTTAAGTTAAAAACTAGATATATATAACATTATGTAAATAGTTGTAAATATTGTAAATATTAAGGTAGAAATTTTCTTTTGCTGTTTATCATGTAAGTGGCAAGGAATGGAAGTCATGTAAACCCTTAGGGGACACATAATGAATAAAGAAGAACAAGAACATAAACTAGCAAAGAAAAAGTTATTTTTCTAAAAAAAAATCGATTTTTTAACAAAATATGTTGATTTTTAACAAAATATTTTAGTTTTCTATTAAAAAGACGAATTTTGATGAAAATTGTTGAATTTTGCACGAGAAAAAATGAATTTGCCACTAAAAATAGAACAGTTAAATTTTCAATGAAAGAGATTAATTTTCAAGAAAACTGATAAACTTTCAACTAAAATGATAATTCTTCCACTGAAAAAGTTCAATTTTCATCATAGAAATATTGATATTGATTAAAAAATGTGAGTTATCAAACAAAACTAAAGTATATCAACTTGAATTTAAAAAAAAGTATGAACCAAACAGATGAATTTTGAACTGAAACTATAAAGTATTTTATTGAAATAAGTTAAATATTTGGTTGAAAATATTATTGACCACGAAAAAGAACTTTTAACAAAATAAA
Source organism: Druon quercuslanigerum (assembly GCA_010014905.2). NCBI lineage: Eukaryota > Metazoa > Arthropoda > Insecta > Hymenoptera > Cynipidae > Druon > Druon quercuslanigerum. The sequence goes on from JAAAKG020019341.1 coordinate 749, forward strand.
ACTAAATTTTAAAACCATAGTTACATTTTTAAACAAAGTGATGAATTTTCAACTAAAATTATAAATTTTTTACTTTGATGGTTCAGTTTTCAACCTAGAAGATTAATTTTCAAGAAATATTATGAATATTTAACAAAAGTAATTATATTTTTAAACAAAACGGTGAATTTTCAAACAAGTATATTAATTTCTATTACAAAAGACAAATTCTCTACTAAAAGAATCATTTTTGAACCAAAAATTGAAAAGTTTAATTTTTAGTCAAAAACGGAATGTTCAACCAATCAAATGAAACATATTTTTAATGGCATACTTAAATTTTTAACCGCGAAATAAAAATTTTTAAACAAGAAAGGAAAGTTGCGAAGAAAAAGATAATTTTTTACAAAAAAAGAATTGATTTTTAACAGAATACGTCGATTTTTAACGAAATAGTTTAATTTTCTATTAAAAGAGACGAATTTTGATCCAAATTGTTGAATTTTGAAGCATAACAGATGAATTTTCAAGTTAAAGTGAAACAATTTAATTTTCAATGAAAGAAATTAATTTTTAACGAAACTGATACACTTTCAACTAACATGTTGAATATTCAACTGAAATAGTTGAACTTCATACAAGGAAGATGAATTTTTACTCATAATAATTAGTAATCTACGAAAAAGATGAATTTTCCACAAAGTAAATTAATTTTTAAGCAAATGTCTTAATTTTGAATTAAAAAAAATCGAATTTAAGCAGATTTCAACAAAAATTAGAATCATTAATTTTTCTTTTAAAAATCTAATTCTTTACCAACAAAGAAAACTGATTTTCCCCAAAATAGTTAAATTCTTATCGAATTGTTAAGTTTTCAAGCTAAAAAAAACTTTTGTACAAAGCAGTTTCAGTTTAATTAATTTTCTTTTAAAAAATACGAATTGTCGACAAAATTCGTGAATTTTCAACTAAAAAAAAATCAAATTTTAAAAAAATATCTATTTTTCACTTTAAAAAATCTTTGACTCAAAATGAAACAATTTATTTTTCAGCTCAAGAAATTAATTTTAAACAAAAAATTAATTCCGTTTATAACAAAATAGTGTAATTTTATATAGAAATGCTGACTTTTAAATTTAAAAACGACTTTTGTATACAACAGTTGATAATTTAACCAAAAGGGTGATTTTTTAATCAAGCGAGTTAATTTTCTTTTTAAAAAAACAACAAATTCTCAACAAAATACGAGAATTTTCAGCAAAAAAAAAAAGATAAATTTTTAACTAAATAATAACTTTTCTAATAAAACAAATATATTTAACGAACAATTTAATAGTTAAATTTTTAGTTTAAATAATTGGGTTTGAAACAAAAATTAATTTCAATAAATAAAATAGTACATTTTTCTAAGGGAGTGTTTAACTTTTATGCTAAAAAATACTTTTGTACAAAAATCTAAATTTTTAACCAAAACAAGAAAAATAATAATAAATAATGAATAAAATAATAAAAAACAAGAAAAATAATTTTTTTAAATATGAATTCTCCGCAAAATACGTTAATCTTCCACAAAAAAGATAAATTTTCAAACAAATAGTGAAACTTTTAACTAAAAAATATTAATCTTAAATCAAAAATAAAATAGTAAAACTTCACGTTTAAATCATTATTTTCAAGCAAAAGTTAATCCCATTTTCAACAAAATACTTAAATTTTAAACCAAATTAGTTTAATTTTCAACCAAAAATATCAACTTTAAAATTATTGGAACTAATATCGAAAATTGACTAAAATATGAATTAAAAACAATTGTTAAATATTTGAAATTATTCTCATTTATAAAATATTAATGTGGCGGTTCATTAAAATTTAATGCAAATTATAATGTGAGAATATATTTATTCGAGTTCTTTTTGATTGGCAGACAATCTAACATACACTGCATTATCTATATTCATAAAAATACGAACATACATGTCTTCAAAATATGTTGCAACAATAATACAAAAGACACATTGACATTAAAATTATTTTTATTGACTTTCAATAAAGTTACGCGAAAATATTTTAAAAGTGATATATTGCTAATAATTTTACAGTGAAATTAATTTTCGGTATATAAATTATTAGAAAAAATAGTTCAAAGCAAGTGGATTTGTGCCTACACAACTAAAAATAATTATTCAATAATAAATAAATAAATAATAATTGATTAATTCATAATTAATAAATAGTTAATTAATCATAATTAATGTTTTCGCGAGAATTTATTGGCGACGATCTTGTTTAAAAGTTTTTTTTTCTGAAATATTTTTAAAATATTTCCAGTGCAAAAACAAAAAAAAGTTTCTATGCGAAAGGGGTAAAATTTATCTAATATTTTTATAAAAACTCAAATTGTTATATTTTATCAAATATTATCAAATATTTAATATTTTAAGAAATACCTGAAGTCGTTCTGGCGATTGAAGGAAATTATAATTTGAAAAAATCTGAAATTTTAATATTTCGCCATAACGATTGTTTATAACAATGGTCATTATAAACTTTTTAATTTTTTCTGTAATTATAGATCATTCCTACATTTATATGAAGCACTTTCAGTAAACAGAAATTTTTTTTTACCGATAATAAGACTATTTGATAATTTGTTCATAAAATTTTTTTATAACAAATAAATGGACTAATGAGCAAATTATTTTATTCTGTGAGTCCCTAAGCATTTATTTAAGACAATAAAAAGTTTACCTAATAAGTTATTAAAGCGTAAAAAATTGTTATGTAAAAAATTTCAGTTTTTCCATGCTTTGAGTGAAGAAATTAATAATAAACAAGCAGAAGAGACAAAATTTTTAATCGTCAAGCTCTTCACCATGTAGTAATTTTTAATAAAAAAATTTTTTTTATTCAGACAAAAATTGAAGGCTCTGGACATTTTTGAACGAAAAAAGTTGCATTTCCTCCGACTGTACGACGTGGAGAAGCCAATAGCCTGGTTGGTCTGACCAGTGGCGCACAAAGTAGAACCGACCTACATGAATCTAATAAGTATTTCATTAAGTCCATTTTAAGACCTCCAAACATAAAAAAATGGGAATTTGTTCATATTTTGAGTATTGAAATAGTAATTCCATTATAATAAATTACTACTCATCAGAAACTGGTAATGTCTCTAAGGCTAGAGAATTGAAGACGATAAAAAGAAGACTTATATCTCGACTCGGAGCGTCAGTTTCTTTATCTCCGGGTTAAACCACCGGGGTTACGTGGATGATAAAACTTTTCTACGATCAACATATTCTTGAATCGCAAATTTTATGTGACAGTAAAAGTGTTTGATAGATGCCTCTATGTGATCATGTCGTAGTTCGGTCATGCAATTGACCTTGCATAGACATTCGTGAATGTTTTGATTTAAATGATTTGGTGAACAATTCTCTTCACCAGATGTAATGTCGGGGCATCGTCAATATTGGAATAATGTTCAATATGAGAGTCAGCATCGGCTTTGAATGTGCAGTGTCACAAACTAAACCGAACACCTATGTGTAGGGATTGTCGAGTGGTGTTCGTTTTATTGTCCAATAGGTTGGGCTTACGTATTCGATTATTTAGGGAAAGCGTCGTTACGACGGAACCTGCGGAGTATTTCGATTTCCGAACTGGTCGCGAGTACATAACGCTATTTTTTATGTTCTCGTCTGAATCGACCTCTCGGGAAAAGTCAATTTTTTCCAAAATTAAACGCTTTTTCATTCAGATCGATTACGGAAATTCGAAACATGAAAAAGGCAGTTAGATAAGGAAAATAAACTTGACAGAACAAAATTGCGAAAATGGAAATGAAAAAGAATTTTTTATTTAGAAATGTAAAATTTAGGACTTATTGTTTTCAAAAGCGATCCTTACAAAAGCATTCTCTCTACTCAAGAGGAACATTCCTAAAGATGAAAATTTTCTTGTGTATAATATTGTTTGTTATAAACAAATGATTATTTGTTGAAGGTAGGATTTGAGGTAAAGTATGAACTTTTGAAGGGTAAGAATCTTGCAATATTCAAAGTTGGAAGTTTCTATGGCAGTAACATTGCCTCAAACTTTGAAATGTTAAGCCTCCAGCATTTCTATTTAGAATCTTCAAACTTTAGCATCTCGTTACTTATGTTAGTTGATGCAGAAATCTGATTAAATTCAGGAATATTAAATATGCGACTTTTTTGGATATTTTTCAAGCCTGTTTCACAAGATACGTTTTTATTACAAGTAAAAATCTCTTATGACTTTTTAAAATCAAAAAGGGTCCTACGATGTCTCAATGGTGTAAGCAATTTTGAATTTAGAGATTTTAAACAAATTTCCCTATGAGGGCAAAAATGTTGGTAATTTTTTTATGTACAATTTTTTGGTATGACATGCTGACCATAATTAAATGTTTTAAAATATTACTTTTCTCAAGTAAGAACTAGTTAAAAAAAGCAAAAAAATTTAACAAAAAAATTAATAATTTTACTGAAATTATTACGAAGTTCCTAATTGAAAAAGTTGACATCGAATTTGTATGTCAACAAATGCCGGATTAAAGCATTTTTTCATTGGATTCGTTTTAAAAAATAATTTAATGTATCAACTAATTATAAATGTTGCCAAAATTGTCATAAAGTTCCTAATTAAATGGGCTAACATTAAAAAAAATTATTTTACTGCGATAAATGCAGTTTAATTTATGAATTATGAATTTCGCTAAAATTATCATAAAATTCCTTTTCAAAAGAAATTTTTTCTGTGGAAAAATTCCTGACCAAAGCATTTGCTTATTAAATTTGTTGTCATTTAAACATTAATAATTTAAAAACAAATTCATAATCATCATCTTGTTTTTATCAAAATTTCTCGCAATATGACTTAAGAAACGTAAAATTATGTGAAATCATGGAAAAAATTCTTCCATCAAATTTTTAAAATATTTGTTACATTCTATAGCGATGTCTCAATCGTATAAGCAATTTTGAATTTAGAGATATTAAACAAATTTCCCTATGAGAAAACAAATTTTGGTAATTTTTTATGAACAATTTTTTGCATGAAGTTCTGATCAAAATTACATGTTTTAAAATATAAGTTTTCCCAAGTAGAAATTGGTTGAAAATGAGCAAAAATTAAACTTTTTGAGAATTAATTAATTTTTATTCATAATTTTTTTGAATGTTTACTATTCTTCTAAAAGTTAAATTTGTTAAAAACTTACAATTTTAATGTTTTATGTCTTACTTTAGCATCAAAATGAACTGAATATTAAATAATGGAACTTTTGCTTATTTTCGGAAAATTCTAACTTACAAAAAAGTTCTATTGTTTCAATATTTTTTTTGTCCAGGGAATTAAAAAATTTTTGATTGTAATGAAACGTATAAATATTTTTGACAATTGCCATTTTCGATATTAAAAAATTTTCTATTTTCGGCTCAACATGATAAAAAGTTAAAATTTCAAGAGTCTTTGTTAAAATTTGAATTTGTTAAAAATTTTGGAAATGTCTTGGAATTGTTTAAAATATACTGAAATATTTCAAATCTTTTGAGATTTTATCAAATTACTAAAACTATTTCCAAATTCTTTGAAGTCTCTTAAAATACCTGAAAAATTTGTATCCTTTAAAATTTTGGGAAATCTCTCAAATTTCACGAATTACCCAATAAAAATTTCTAATCCTTTGAAATCCCTGAAATATTTTGGAATTTTAACAAATTATTAAAACGTATTAAAAATTTTTCGAAATTTTTTCAATTATCCCAAAATATTTAAAATACTTAAGAAAATTTCCAATTCCTTTAAAACTTCTTCAAGTTAATTAAAATTCCTTGGAATTTTCAAAAATATCTTGATATATTAGAAATCCTATGAAGCGTTTTCAAATTACTGTCATCTTTTTCAAATTTTCTGGAATATTCTTAAATATACTGAAATATTTGAGTTATTTTTAAATTCCTTCTAAATTTTATAAGCTTTTGGAAATTTCTTGGAAATCATAATATAGCTTAGATTTTTTTAATCTGCCTTTAAGTTATTGAAATCTATGACTGTATCCTTAGAATACTGTCAAATATTTTAAAATATTTCAAATCCTTTGTAACACTTTTAAATTTCTTTAAACTTTTGGAAGCTCTTAAAAAATCCTTGAAATTCCTTGAAATTCCTCAAAATACCGTAAAATTTTTATAATCCTTTCAAATTTTTTGAGAGTGTTAAAATATTTTAAAAACTTCATGAAATCTTTTTAAAAAACCTAAAATATTTTAAGTTTTCCGAAATCTTTTTAAATCATTTAAGACTTTTTTAAGATCTTAAAAATCCCTTAACTCTTTAAAAAATATCCTTGGAAAATTCCTTGGAATTAAAGAAAATTTCTTATGATCTTTAAAATCATTAGGAATCCCTTCAACTTATAGAAATTGTTTAACTATTTAATAAATTTTTTTTAATTTCTTAAAATATTGTAAAACCCTTGGAAGTTTTTAAAGCTCTTGAAAATTCCTTTGAATTTTTGAAAACAACCTATAATCAAAAAATATATTAAAAACTTCATGGAATCTTATTAAATAACCTGAAATACTTTTAATTTTCCAAATTCTTTTGAAATCATTAAAAACTTTTTCCTAATTTTGAAATTCCTTGGAACTTTAAAAAATATCCTTTTAAATATTTTGGAATTCCTTGAAAATTCCCTGGAGTTTTCAAAAATATCTTGTGATCTTTAATCAAATTTTTTACTAAACTGCATAAAATCTTTTAAATTTTCTTAAAATATTGCAAATCTCTTAAAAGTTTTTAAAGCTCTTGAAAGTTCCATTGAATTTTGGAGAACACCATAAAATCTTAACACCCATTGAAATCTCTTGAGAATATTGAAATATATTAAAAACTTCATGGAATCTTTCTAAATAACTTTAAATATTTTAATTTTTCCAAATTCTTTTAAAATCATTAAAAACTTTTCCTTAATCTTGAGACTCCCTTGAAAATTCCCTGGAATTATCAAAAATATCTTATGATCCTAAATGACATTTTTTACTTGAATGCATGAAACCTTTTAGAATTTCTTAAAATATTGCAAATCCCTTGGAATTTTTTCGAAGCTCCTGAAAATCCAATTCAATTTTGGAGAACACCCTCAAATCTTAAACGTCCTTTGAAATGTGTTGAGAATACTGAAATATATTAAAAACTTCTCGGAATCTATGAAATTACCTTAAAGTGTTTCAAATTCTTGAGAATTTTTCAAAAGGTTTAAAAACTTCTTTAAGCTTTTGAAAATACCTTGAAATTAAAAAAAAATTACAGATCCTAAGATCTGTAATATTCTTTGCAATCCCTTTAAATTATTTAAATATATTACACAACCCTTGGAATCTTTTAAAATATTCTAAAATATTTCAATCTTTTGAGATTTCATCAAATTACTAAAACTTATTCCAAATTCTTTGGAGTCTCTTAAAATACCCGATAAAATTTGAATCCTTTAAATTTTTAAAAATCTCTCAAATGTCACGAATTACCCAATAAAAATTTCCAATCGTTTGAAATCCCTGAAATATTTTGGAATTTATGCAAAATAATAAAACTTTTTAAAATATTTTCGAAATCTTTTCAATTATCCTAAAATATTTAAAATACTTAAGAAAATTTATAAATTATTTAAAACTTCCCCAAGTTCTTAAATATTCCTTGGAATTTTCATAAATATCCTAATATATTAGACATCCTATAAAGCGTTTTTAAATTATTGTCACTTCTTACAAATTTCCTGGAATCTTTTTAAGATTCCTTAAGATTTTTTCAATCTGTCTTTTTTTTAATCTGCCTTTAAGTAATTCCTTGGAATTTTCAAAAATATCTTGTGATCTTAAAAATCATTTGGAATCCCTTTAAATCATTGAAATTTTTTATTTATCTGCATACAACACTTGAAAAAAATTTGAAAATATTTCAAATCCCTTCCAATTTTTTAAAGCTCTTAACAATTCCTTTGAGTTTTGGAGAACATCATAAAATCTTGAACATCCTTTAAAATCTCTTGAGAATATTAAAATATATTAAAAACTTCTCGGAATCTATGAAAATACCTTTAAGTGTTTCAAATGCTGCAAAATTTGTCAAAAAGTTAAAACACTTTTTTAAGTCCTTGAAACATCCCTGAAATTAAAAAAAAAGTATCCTAAGATCTGTAACATTCTTTGCGAACGCTTTATATTATTTAAATATAATACACATTCCTTGGAATCTTTGAAAATAGACTAAAATATTTTAAATACTTTAAAATATTTTACAATCCCTTGCAAATTTTTCAATCTCTTGAAAATGTCTTGGAATTTTCAAAAATACGTTTAAATATTTAAAATCTCTTGAAATCTCTGAAGGTCATTGAAATATATTTAAACTTTTTGGAATCGTTGAAAATATTTTCAAATATTTTAATATAATTCAAATAAGTTTAGAGTCCGTCGTACTTTTATATAGGGAGCGGAGCGAGGGGAAATGATAGGAAGGGTTAGCATTGGACGTGAGAGAAAATAAGTTAGAGAGGAAGCAGGGGAAGTGAGGGATGGAAATTATGGGTATGAGGGGTGAGAAAGTGAGGGGAATTAAGAGAAGTATAATTAAGTAGAATCTCAGTACTTAAGTGAGTAAGTAAGTAAACAGAGTAGCTATAAGAGGGTAAGATTGTAACTAAGTGAAAGTAAGCTGCGAGGAATTAGAGAAAGTAAAGGGAAAAGAGAGTAAAAAAAAGAAGAAGGGAGGGGTAATGAGAAGAGGAAGGTAAGAGAAGTGAAGGGAAGCCAAGGAAAATATTATAAATAAGGATAATTATGGGAAGGGATGGTGGAAAAGAGAAGTACGGAAAGGGAAAAAGACGCTAGAGAATCGAGAATAAAAGGAACTATAGGAGAGAGAAGTGGGGTTATGAGAGGGTGTGGAGAGAAATGTAGGGGGAATAGTTAAGGGAAATTATGCGATGGAAAGTATGTAAATAGAAGGTTCAAAGGAATTATTTAAAGTCCTAACAGACTAGAAAACCCTTTTGTATGCACGCGCTACGCCTACTTTGACTAATGTTTAATCTCATTAAAAGCTTGTCAGATTTGTCGATAAATGTATAAAAATTAAAAATCGCACTGTGAAGAACGAGAATAAAAAGTGCAATTAATTATTCGATGTGAAGAAACATTGCCAGCCTCGCACGGGGTGGAAAAAAAGTAAACTTCGTAAATACATAATAAATGGTGAAAACAAAGGAATTGAGGGTGCAATGCATAGCAAAGACGCCCGGGGAGATTTTATACCCTCGTTTCGTTTCACCGCGGGACTAATTTATGACGTTTGTATGTTAAAATGGTTGAAAGACGTAAGGCTTGAGAGTACAACGCGTAATGGCGCGAGCGCAAAGAGAAGAGCGTAGCGGGGAAAGGGATGAGTGTAGCGTGGAGAGGGACGAGTGTAGCGTGGGGAGGGGCGAGTGTAGCGTGGAGAGGGACAAGTGTAGCGTGGAAAGGGAACAGCGTGGCGTAGAGCGAGAGAGGGAAAAATGTAGCGTAAATAGTGAAGAGTGTAGCGCAGTAAAGAAGCGTCGTGAGTAAAGAAGAGTGAAGGGTGCAGAGTGAAGGGAGAAGGAAGTCTGAAGAGCCCCAAAAGAGGAAAGGGTGGAAAAGTTTAAAACTCGAGGCTCAACAGCAATTAAACTAAAATTATACAAAAGTGCATCGCCAGCATGCGCGAGTTGCGCCAGCCAGAAACTGGAGAGAACTCGGTGCAACTGTGAATTGCTAGTCAGTGGCGTGGTATGAGGTCTCTCATATTTAATGACCCAGCTGGACTGCCTCGGGCAAAGGACGAAACGTTCTGAATTTTAACATCTTCCAAGTCCCTCGGAGAGTTGAAGCTTGAAGCTTGAAGCTTGAAGCTTGGAGCAGCTTCTCGTTGGTCCTCCCGCTCAATGTCGAGAAGTGCGTCGGCGAACAGATTCCCAGCGATGACAATACTTTCCCTTCACTTGACAATCTCGAATATGGCACCGAGCGCACAAACTTTCGGACACGTACCACCACCATTTTCTAGAACAGCATCATATTTCAACACCACGTGTGAAATATATCCCTGATGAAAAAGAAAACCACGTACGCACGTACAAAATATTTTTGAAACAAAATGTGCTTCCTGACTCACAAACCTTCATTAATTAGAATGACTTTTCTGGTCTTGACACTTTCAAGAAATTTGAACAAATGTAATTTATTGTCGACAAATTTTTATTTGCTAGATTACAAAATCCTTGATGATAAACTTTGCGGTAAGAAATTCTCTAATATCTCGCACTAGACTTTGTCAGATAATAAAAAATTTTCTTTTTTTAAATAAATGCGGATTAAAAGTTTCTTTGACAGAACAAAAAAATTCTCCCAAAATTTCAGCTCAAAACCTCAAGAATCTAGCTGGCGCATAGGGGGGTCCCCTTTTCCATTTAAAATACATTGGAAGAATTTTTATTTTCTTTTTTTTTAAATTATAAGTAAAATTTTTTTTAATGTTCGCACATATATTCTCACAGGAAATTAAATTCTCTACAAAATGTTGCTCTAAAATTTTTTCCGTAAACTCAATGGAAGAAAGTTACAGTGCATGGAAAAAGAGAAAAAAAATGCAAATGCAAATTACAGAAAAATATTTTTTTTATTCATTTATAGATCAATTTAGTTTTTATAATTCATTTATTCACTTTCTCAACGTAAACATTGACTTTGTTTTTTATTAATTTCTTACTTTTGATTTGTAAAATTTATATAATTTTGTTTATTGCTAGACGCAACATCGGAAACTACTTTGATATTTTTAATGCAGATAAACAATTTATATAACTTTGGTTATTTATCCATTCTGTCGGGTTTGAATTGAGAAAATCACTCGATAACTCAAATTGTTAGAAAAGAGTGATATATTTTTTCGTAATAAAGTCACTTACATCTTTTGTGCACCGCAAATCCAAATTTTGATCATGAATTTCGATACGTTTTTCATCACTTACACTTTCTTTTGTTTGTAATAATTCAACCATTTTTAGTTTAATTTCAAATGATACAACAATAAAATCGAAGCAATATTTTGAATTTTTGAATAAACCAATGAGACAAACATTCCGTTTGGAAAATTAAAATGAACCAATCAGAGTTTAATAACAATTTTTAAATTTCTATTACAATATTTTTATTGTTTCCGCTAGGTGTCAATACTCACTATATAAGAAAAAAATTTTATCGACTGTGATATTAAAATATTGATATTTGTCTATGAATCGAATACAGTTAAATGATTATTAGAACAAATCTAGACATAAGAAAATAAAAAATTTCTACAATATAAACTATTCTACTCGCAAAAAATAGTGTTCAGAAATCACAGAATATCATTATTATTATTGCCAACATAGTAAAAAAACTTCTTTTTTTTTAAATGAAAACAAAAATTTTACCAAACAATTTTTAAAAATTTTTTTTGTTGGCCAACAAAAAATAATTTTAACACTTGTAAAAATAATTGTAGACAAAATTTTTTCAGGAATCTAGTACATTTTGTCTGGTATTAAATATATTGAATATTTAAAAAACATAATTTTTGATGATATAAATTATCCTTTGTCAAATTGTTGTTTCTAGAAACGTCCAAAACTTCTCTTTATTTCTGTAGGGTTTAAGATAATCATTGAGAATAGGGCTCTACTAAACATTAATAAAATCTGACGGAGCTGCAAATAAAAAATCGTAAAAATTTGGGTACCTTTTTAAGGTCACTCGAAATGTTTGAGAAAATTAATATCCATGTGTGTCGGCAGATAAAAAAAATCTGTTTGGCACTACTAGACGTGGAATTTCACAGGCTTTCTAACTGTTTTTTTTAATGGCCTATCATTTTTTTTCGCTGAGTTATCGTAGTTCAAAGCGAGCAGTGATTTTTAATAGTGCTTGCGTCAATCATTCTCATAATTTCCGACGGTATGTATGTTTCAATAAAAATTGTAACTTTAGATAAACTATAACACAATCCGAAGTAGCTCAAGCTTGTAAATTTAATTATTTTACGCAAAGTAAATAATTGAATTCAATCTTCTTTTAAAAATTATATTTTTTATTGAAATACCAACAATTTTTGACAAAAAACACAACACTAAAATAAAATTTTTGAAATTTAATAAAAACAAAAAATCTAACACTAAAATTTCTGGTTACAGAAGAAGAATTAAAAAGGGGGAAATAAGAGGGTTATCTTTTTTACATTTGAATAAAGAGATTTAAGAGTGTAGTAAAAGTTTTAATGTTGGATTTTTTATTATTATTTTTTATTTCCAAGAATTTTGTAGTTAGATTAGGATTTCAGGCGTGAAAAAATTTTATTTTGACTAATTGAAAAGTTTAAATTTAAATTATAAAACAATTTCAATATAATAGAAGTCTATATTTTTTTTAATTTCAGGAAATTTTCAAGGACTTAAACATGTTTTTAAAAATTTTGAAAAATGTTGAAGAATTTGAAACACTTTAAGGTATTTTCATAGATCCCGAAAATTTTTAAATATATTTCAATATTCTCAAAAGATTTCAAAAGATGTGTAAGATTTTAAGGTTTACTCCAAAATTTAATGGAATTTTCAAGAGCTTTAAAAACCTTCAAAGGATTTACAATATTTTAAGAAATTTTAAATGATTTTATTCCGTTAAGTAAAAGATTTCATTAATTTGAAGGGATTTTAAATGATTTTAAAGATTACAAGATCTTTTTGAAAATTCCAAGGAATTTTCAAGGAATTTTAAAATATTTTAAAGGATTTTTTTTAAGTTTCAAGGAATTTTTAAGATTAAAGAAAAGTTTAAAATTATTTTAAAAGATTTTAAAAAATTTAAAATATTTCAGGTTATTTAAAAAGATTCCATGAAGTTTTTAGTATATCTTAACACCCTTAAGATATTCCAAGGATTTTAAAGATTGTAGGGTGTTTTTTTAAATATACATTTAAATAAAAAAATTTTGAAATATTTTTAAATCTCCAATTACTTGCTGATATTTTTGAAACCTTTTGAATATGTCGCAAAATGGTGCGAATTTTATCTGAATGTTTGAACAAGTTCTGCAAAATAAAAAAAGGCTTAATACATTAAAAAATTATTTTTGGAAATATTTTGAAATTTGCAACACTAGTTTAAAAAATTAAAAAAAAGAGTTGAAAATTATTTTAAAAGATTTTAAAAAATTTCAAATGTTTCAGGTTATTTTAAAAGATTCCATGAAGTTTCTAATATACTTTAACACTCTTAAGAGATTTTAAGGGGTGTTCAAGATTTTATGGTGTTCTCCAAAATTCAATGGAATTTTCAATAGCTTTAAAAAAGTTCAAGGGATTTACAATCCTTTAAGAAATTTTAAAAGATTTTATACAGTTAAGTAAAAAATTTCATTATTTGAAGGGATTTTAAATGATTTTAAAGATCACAAGATATTTTTGAAAATTCCAAGGAATTTTGAGGGAATGCTCAAATATGTCAAAGGATTTTTTTTTTAATTTCAAAGAATTTTCAAGAAAAAAGAAAAGTTTAAAATTATTTTAAAAGATTTTGAAAAAATAAAAATATTTCAGGTAATTTAAAAAGATTCCATAAAGTTTGTAATATATTTTAACACTTTTAGGAGATTTCAAGGATTTCGAAGATTATAGGGTGTTTTTTCAATCTACATTTAATTAAAAAATCTTTGGAATATTTTCAAAGCTCAAATTGTTTGCTGATATTTTTGAAACCTTTTAAATATCTCGCAAAATGATTTAAATTTTATCTGAATGTTTGAAAAAGTTATGAAAAAGAAAATAAGGCTTACTACCTTACAAATTATTTTTCGACATAATTTTAAATTTGGTACGCTAGTTTAAAAAATTTAAAAAAAAGTTTAAAATTATTTTAAAATATTTTAAATTTTTAAAAATTTTTTTATGTTATTTAGAAAGATTCCATGAAGTTTTTAATATGCTTTAGCACTTTTAAGAGATTTCAAGGATTTTAAAGATTATAGGTTTTTTTTCAATATACATTTGATTAAAAAAATTTTGAAACATTTTTAAATCTCGAATTATTGGATGATATTTTTGAAACCTTTTAAATATCTCGCAAAATGATTTACATTTTATCTGAATGTTTGAAAAAGTTCTGAAAAAAGGCTTAATACCTTACAAATTATTTTTCGACATAATTTTAAATTTGCAACGCTAGTTTAAAAAATTAAAAAAAGTTTAAAATTATGTTAAAATATTTTAAATTAAAAAATTTTTTTTATGTTATTTAGAAAGATTCCGTGAAGTTTTTAATAAGCTATTATATAATAAGTTTTTAAATTTATATCATCAAAAATTATGTTTTTTAAATATTCAATATATTTAATACCAGACAAAATGTACTAGATTCCTGAAAAAATTTTGTCTACAATTATTTTTACAAGTGTTAAAATTATTTTTTGTTGGCAGGGGCCAACATAATCATCGTAATCTCAGACGGAAATGCAAATAAAAATCTGTTCAAATTTGAGGAGACATTTAAGGCTTCCAGAAATGTAAAAAAATTGATATCCACAAAAGTATCAAAATTATGAAAATGAGCATTTTTTCAAACATGTTTTTTTAACGGGTGGGACCAAAGCGATTATTGATCAAATCAAAAATAATTTTTTCTTTTCCTGCGTCCTAACAAGCTAGTTTTCTAAAGAATTCAATTTCAAATTACTAAATTTTGTCCAAAAGACAAATTTCTTTATATTTTAAGAAAAAATGTAATACACTGTCCTTCAAACTGTTCTTAAGATAATGTGCGATTCCCAACTGATTTATTTTGTTAAATGAAACAGTTATACACTCTTTTGGTAATTAGTATCAAAGTAACGTTAGACAATTTTCAAACGCTTCGTTTATCGAGGATATTTCGAGTAAGCCCAAGCTTCCAGGAATAAGAATGTTTAATAGGATATAATTAAGTTTTCTAAAAAGTTTTACCCTAATTGAATTATTCGTTAACAAAATAGAAGCATTTTAATAGCATTGATCGAGTGCGTGATAGGTGACAATTTCGGAGTCTCGGCCTGCTCGATCACAACCCTCTCCTCTAGACTGGAATTACTTTAGTCTATTTTTTTCACACTGTCAACAATCAAGTTAAAATTTGAACATCAAACCACAATCAATTATTTTTTGGTTAGGGCAAAATCATTAAATATTTATAGCTTACATTATATATAGGTATTTACAGGGTGCTTACAAACATTCAGAAAAGTATATTTTACAACACAAATTTTAAAACAAAATAATAATTTTTAAACGAAACAATCAATTTTCTGATAAAAGAGATGAGCTTTAAACCAAAATTGAGAATTTTCGATAAAAAAACTTTATTTTGAACCAAAAAGTTTAATTATCTACCAATAACTTTTTTTTGTTGAAAATTTTTTAGAACTTCATTTTGCTAGTTTTTATTCAAACTAAAGTTGTTAGTAATTATACTACTAATGAGATAAAAATGCTTTAGAACATATTAAATACTTTTTTTTTAAAACAGCAGTATTATATAGAGATTAAATAAACATTGCGGCTGATTTCTGAAGATAAAATAAAACGGAAAACTTAGCTCAACTATTTCCGAATAAATAATTACGTCTCAAACTATTCTTTCTACAGTAAATTTATATTTCGTTTCCCAAAATTTGTTAGACTTAGCAATGTGGCTACCTTTTTTGATTTCATAAATCAAGTTGAAGATTAAATAATGTGCTTGTCGACTTCATACTGAAAACATTCAGTATGAAGTCATTCATTACGAAATGAAAATAGTAAAAAAATAATCTTCAAAGTTAATTAATTTATTTTTTATTCACTTTGATAAGTATCAAAATTTTTATCTTTTTAAAGGAAGTGTACGTACAAATACCTTATTTTTCTTTACCTTTCTTATATTATTAGCACAATATTCTTTGTTTCTATTTATTTTTCTACCTCCGGCTAGATGTTCTAGCAAACTCAACATGTACTTTTTTGTTATTCATTTTCAATAGTTTCTAATGTACACCTATTTCAAGGACATTGTATACACACATAGCTGTATTCTAACGGGCTAAATAGCGCGGTGCAACCAGGCTCCAAAGTTATCGCCCCACACGTGCTCGATCAATGCTATTTGAATGATCCCATTTTGTTAACGAATATTTCAATTAGGGTGAAACTTTTCAGGAAACTTAATTATATTCTACTAAGCATTCTTATTGCTGGAAGCTTGGACTAACTCAAAATTCCCTCGATAAACGAAGCCTTTGAAAATTGTCTAACGTTATTTTGATGCTGATTGCCAAAAAATTTATAACTTTCTTATTTAACAAAATCAATCAATTTTATATTGCAAATTATCTTAAAAACAGTTGGAAAAACAGTGTATTAAATTTTCATCTTAAAATATAAAGAACTTTGTCTTTCAGAGCGAGTTAAAGTGAAAATATTTAGTAAATTAGGTGGTCTGAAAAATTAAGTTTTTTTTATTTTTTACAGAAACGGTCAAAGATACATTTTTTTGTCAAAGGAAAAAAGATGCGCCATGAAATTTTCTACAAAGTGATGTTTTAAAAATTTAAATTTTCGAAAACTGATTTTCAAGTCATCAGGGGCCAACTCGAGCGGCCTGAAGCGGCTAGGCAAATTTTATGCGTGATTATAGAATCCGAAGTTCCAATTAATAATTTTTAATTGTAGAATTTCAAAATTTAAGAATTTTCAATTAAAAATGTTTAAAAATTTAGAAATTTGGATTGTAAATCGTTAAAATCGAAAAGTTTTTAGCGACTTTGACGACCCGCATTTGAAATGTTATCAGTTAGAGAAATTGATTTTTGATCTTCAAAATTCCACGTCTAGTAATGTCAAATAGATTTTTTTATCTGCTGAAGAGATTACAGCACGTGTTAAGTTTCAAATAAAAATTATAGATTTTCTACAATTTTGTACCTCGTCTTCAACTTTTAGCATGACCTAGGGAGATTGTTGCAAAAATCTTTAAATTATACTACATAGAGCCTGAAATTTTATCTTTAATTCAAGTCGAAGAACCTTAAAAAATCTTCATCGGTTCACGAGATACGAATAAAAATGTTCAAACATATCTGAGTTGAGTTTTGGTCGACGATCATGGTTCTCGGCCGGTCTGCTGCTCGTCTTCTTCGTTGGGACAGGACCGAATAGGCCACGCACAGAGGTGGTGCTTGATTGGGGCTCTCTTATAATTTTGATTCTGCTTATCAGTAATTTTTTTTTCAAATTATTGTAAATTTCAAATTATTGATTGTTTTTTTAAAATTATTTACAATTATTTCAATTCAGAATTATCCTCATATTAAAGAATAAAAAAATAATAAACAGTTTTTTTTATTTCTTAGAACTTTTATCCACTAGAGTAATAATGAAAATGTTGATATATTGTTACAGCAGTAAACTATTTTTCAAACGAATTAAGCAGCTAAATTCTAAATAACTCATTTATATGAAAATCATTCAAAAATATTAAAAGTGAATTAGCATGTAATTTCCAAAATAAATGAAATAGAAAACAGTGCGTAGGTGTAATAAAAATTATATTTTCAATTTCTAATAAGTAGTTTAATATTTTCTTTTACATAAACATTTTTCTTACACAAATTCCATTATTATTTAATATTAATATTTTTTAGTGTTTTTCAGATAAATAATTTATTTAGAATTTATATGCCTAATTTGTTTAAAAAATAGTTTACTCTCATAACAATATATCCACATTTGTATTAATACTCTAGTTGATGAAAATTTTTTAAAATTAAAAAAGGCTGTTCATCATTTTTTTATTCCTTAATATGTGGATAATTCTGAATTAAAATAATTGTGAATAATTAAAAAAACAATAAATATTTTTTTTAAATTTAGAATAATTTGAAATAAAAATTACTAATGAGAAGAATCAAAAGTAGAAGAGAGCCCCAATGAAGCACCGCCTCTGTGCGTATCCTATTCGGTCCTGCCTCAACGAAAGAGGCGAGCAGCAGACCGGCCGAGAACCGTGATCGTCGACCAAAACTCAATTCAACATTTTTAATCGTATCTTGTGAACCGATGAAGATTTTTTAAGGTTCTTCGACTTAAATTAAAGATAAAATTGCAGGCTCTATGTAGTATTATTTAAAGATTTTTGCAACAATTTCCCTAGGTCATGCTAAACATAATCATATCACGTGCTGTGTTTTTTTCAGAAGATAAAAAAAAATCTGTTTGACATTACTGGACGTGGAATTTCATAGGCTTTCCATCCTTGTTTTTTTTTAATTCCTATCATTTTTTTCGCTAAATTATCGTGGTTCAAAGCCAGCAGTGATTTTTAATAGTGCTTGCGTCAATTTCAACGAAAAAATATAACCTGTAACAATAATAAATAATGGATATTTTAAAGTAACTTGATTTTGTATGAAACAAAAATAAAACAAAACTGTTATTGGTATTTAATTAAAACGTGACAATTTGAAAAATCTTTATTTTAAACAAGAATCTTTTGAATTCAACAATCAAATTGAAAATTTTAAACAAATTTCAATTCAGTTTTTTTTTTTATTTTAAAATTATCCTGGCTTTTTTATCTATTATTTTAGATAAAAGATAATCTTAAATTACTTAAATTGTGTATTTCTTGTGAACATTAATTTTATGTTTTCACTTAAAAATTGCGTGAGCCCAAAAAAGCTGGATCTCTGCAAAGATCAAAATTTTCAATAAATTAATCATTTGCAATAATTTTCTAATTTCTCAAAAATTTATATTGAGCAATGGAAAATGTAGTTACTTCCAAATAATGCAGTTCACTTACATTAATTAAAACAAAAAATAGATACCAAAACTGCTGCGAATCAAATTGGAAAATTCTCGAGAGTGTTTTATACTGCTTCGAATAGTTATTACCATGTCTACCTTTTCACAGATTCCCAACATTAGAATTTGTAACTTTTTCCTTCTAAAGATACTTTCTCCTTTAACATCAAATTTGCGTAAAATTTGCACGTTTATTTTTTTTCTCTCTTGTATTCTCTCATTCCAGAATAAAATACCAATTCTTACTTCTCTTTCAATTTAACATTATCGTGAAATGTCTCGCATATCGAAGAGCGCAGAAAAATTCGATCAGACTTTAACAACCGTAATTCGAGTTCCTCGGTGTTGAGATCTTTTCAAATTAGAAGTCTCTCAAAGTTTCGAATTTCCAATTATTAAAAATTTCGTATTTGAAGAAATGTGTAATCACCTGTTGACATTGTTGACACACCACTGTACTATTGTAATGATATACTCAAAAGAACTTCGACATATGCCACGATAGTCCCTATGGGAAAAAATATAGAACCAAAGGGTACTTTTTTCAAACTAATAAGGTAATAAATTAAGTAAAATTCATAAGAGTTTAAAGAAATTTCAATTAAATTTAAATGAATTTAAACAAACAACATTCAATGAAAAGATGCCAATAAATTTCGTAAAACTAAATGAATTTTGGACTCTCTTACTTTGAATTAGTAAAAATTTTACTAATTAATAAAATTATTGAAT
>JAAAKG020019352.1:0-20405 GCA_010014905.2 Druon quercuslanigerum
TGCAATGTCCACTGCTAACCAATAAAGTATTCTCGTTAAGTTATTAATGTGAGTATTCATTTCTTGAGTCTTTTATTCCGCAACTACGAGTTTTACTCGGTGTATTCAGCTTACCCAACAGTTGCGTAACATTTACGTAGCCGCCGTGCTACACCGTGCGGCCAACGCTACAGTCTACCTGATCGGAAAGCCATCTGTTGGATTTATTTGAACTACGATACCCCTCCGGATGCTGAGAGAACAGAAAGATTGGGGTCGATGGCATTTAGCCCCGCCCATAGTCATCACATGAACCACGGGGGTGAAGCTTGCATAGGAACTTCCGGTAACAAATCTAACTTCCGTGCCAGGCCGATCTAGAGTCTTTTCTAGGTAGTTTAAAGTTAAACATTTTGCCATTCTAGTGGATTTCGAAGTTATTAATGTGCCAGCACTGAAACTGGAAAAATCATCATGTAAAATAATTTCTCAAGGTCAGAAGACACGAGTACCCGCTTGAAGATATTTCCACAGCCTCTTTCCACAAAAACTCCTCTGAAAACATTTCCCTTTGCATGCTACATAAGCCTGACACGATACTCATTAAAAGGTGTATTCGATCTTTAATTTTTAAGTACACTAAATCCGAGACTAATTCTACGAAACAAAAAAATATACAAAGTGACAATGGTGGTAAAAATGTAAATGCCCGCATGCTCGCTTGGTGGCGCATCGGTCGCTCCATAAGCAGCCATAGTGCCAAAATTCGTTTCCACTACTTAACACGTACCTTCATCCCCGTGACATGAACTATGTAAAAGGAGCGCGCAAATTCAAACGTAAATAAGTATTAGGTAGAGAATTTCTTTAAAAATTTAAATGTTTGAAATTTCATGTGTTTTCTTCAACATTCATTTCCTTAACTACAAATGGAACTATTTCTTTAACAATTTATATTTTTCTTTGAAAATTAACTTTTTTAACTAAAAATTCAACTATTGTACATTTGGCTAAAAATGCATTTCTTTGGCTGACGATTGAACTATTGTGTTTAAAATTCGTGTTTTTTTTTTTGTTGGTTGTAAATTAACTTTGCTCAAATTATAAATACTCTAAGATCTAAGGTGTTTTTTGTACATAAACTATTTACTACTCGACGGGTACGCCATATAGCGCGGTGGCGGGACCGCGAAACTATTTGGCTTACGTAAGGGAATCCCCTAGTAAGTGAAATTTGCCATAGAGATTATTTTCCGACGCAAGTATACCTGAAAAAAATTCACAATCGTCACAAGAACCGCAGATGTGCTCAAATATCAACCTGATTCAGAATCCCAATATTAACCATTTTCAAAATCGTTTCACAAAGTTTCATGGAACCTGGAAGGAGTAATTTTATTTCAAAAATAAAATTCATAGATTATTTATTTTACAACCAACAAAATCGTCACAGTAATTATATAAA
Organism: Druon quercuslanigerum; assembly: GCA_010014905.2. Taxonomy (NCBI): domain Eukaryota; kingdom Metazoa; phylum Arthropoda; class Insecta; order Hymenoptera; family Cynipidae; genus Druon; species Druon quercuslanigerum. Next base: position 1,445 of record JAAAKG020019352.1, read on the forward strand.
AGTATAAAATCTAATTGATAATTTGTACATATCAAAACTAACGACACATTTCTTATTCCTAATATCGATTTTTCTATGATAAATACATTTGAAATTATAACCGTAGTGGTCTTCTAAATATTTCGGTTCAAAAGAATAAGCTTATTAAATATTTAAAAAATATATGTTGCCTCAAAACTTTCTATTTCAAAATAAAATTCATCACTATTTTCTGGTCCAATAACCAGCCTCTATCAATTGTAAATTCTCACGTAGATTAAAAAATAAAATAAGTTAATGAAAGGGCCATTCATAAATTAAGTAAACCGATACTGTTACGTAATATTTTGAGCAAATCGACCTTACAAGAAATCCATGCATGCAGAATTATAGTTCTTAATGCTAAAGATTAGTAAATTTATAATAAAAGATTGTAATATAATGCCACACAAATTACATATCGATATAATAAGATTAGTATTTTGATTTTTTTACATCATTCTGTAAAAAAATAATATCTATAAAAACAAGGTTTTTTGACCATTTTTTAAATTGCAACTACCTGAAAAATCATTCAACGGATTCAAAGTATTTCAAGAGATTGTAGAGTATTTCCAAATATCATAAAGGATTTTCATGAAATTTCAACGGATTTCACGGTTTTTATAACGTTTTGGAAGATTTAATTAAGTTCGAAAGATTTTAAAGGCTCTTAACAAGTAATTTTAATTAATTTTCCATAATCTCAATGTATTTCATAGAACTTTAAATGTTTCACAAGAGTTTATAATATTTATTAGATAAGATTTTAAGATATTTGAAAAAATTTAAAGGAATTTTCTAAAGCTTTAAAACATTTCAAGGGTTTTAAAAGTATTAAAATAATTTATGGTATTTTAAAGAAGTACAATAGGTTTTAACTGATTCTATACAATTCCGAAGATTTCACTATTTTTAAGGAATTTGAAAGGCTCTCGTTTGAATATTTTATTAATTTCCCATGATTTTAAATGATTTTATAGGAATTCAAATATTGCAAGAAATTTTTGAGGAATTTCAAGGAATATCACCAGATTACATGTAACGTCCTAACAATTTCAACAGATTTTATAATATTTTAATAAACTTTCAAAAACTTTTTCACAAGATTTAAGGGATTGCAAAGCATTTCAAAGTCGTGAGAAATTTTCAATAATTCAACCTGTTTCCTAATATTTAAAAAATTAATAGATTTAAAAAATTGTATTATATTTTGAAAGCCTCCAACCAACTTTACTAAATTTCAAGTGATTTAGGAAACTTTAGCATATTTTAAAAGATTCCAAGGAATTTTAATATATTTTAATAAATTTGATAAATTTAACATCATTTTAAAGATTGTAGGATATTGTAAAAGATTCCATAGAATTTTAATAGATTTTAATTTTCAAATGATTTTAGAGATTTCAAGGAATTTCAAAGAATACCATCAGATTTTCTAAACTTATTCTAAAATATTTCAACAAATTTTCAAGAAAAGTGATAAATCTTTAAGTTGAATAGTTGAATTATAAATTTAAAAAAATGAATTTTCAACTTAAAAAAATTTCATCGAAAAATTTAATATATAAATGTGAAATGTAAAAAATGAATGTTCAATAAAAAAAGAATTTTAAACTATTTTTTTATCAATTTGTCTTCATAAACTTTAAAAAAAAGTGCATATTTTAGTAAAATAATCTGGATATTATATTAAATTGAATTTAAAGAGCTTCAAATTCTTCAATTTTTAAGTAAAAATATTGCATTTCCAATATTAAATTTTCTATCAAATAAAAAAAAAAGATTTTTCAACAAAATACATGAATTTTCAATTTAAAAAGAAACATTTTCAAATAAATAGTTAAATTTTCATCTAAAGATAATCAAATCTTCAACCAGAAACGAATAGTTAAAATTTCAGCTAAAAAATAATCATTTTCAACTGAAAAAAGTAACTTTCAGAAAAATAGTTTAATTTTCAACTAAAAGGATGAATCTTTGACAGAAACATGGTAATTTTCAAACTAAAAAATGAATTATCATAACAAGAAAATTAATTTTCTGCCAATTGATACGATTTTTCAACAAAATACATGAATTTTGAACAACAACAAAAATAATTTTCAGTAAAATAATTGGATTTTAAAATAAAAAATATCCATTTTTAACTAAAATTGGAAAAGTTAAATTTTAGTTAAGAAGAATTAATGCACGACAAAAAAAGATTTTTTAACAAAATAGTTTAAATTTCGGCTAAAGTAATGAATTTTCAACTGGAATTGTTAAGTTTAGAGCAAAAGGTTAAATTTTCAGCTAAAATGATTATTTTTTACCTAAAATAATATATTTATCAAACAAATAGTTAAATTTGTAACTAAAGTAATAAATCTTCAAGTTGAATAATTGAATCATAAAGTAAACAAATTAATTTCTAACTAGGATTATTCATTTCTACCAAAAATTGAATAAAATATATCTGCAGTTTAAAAAGTGTTTTTCAGTTCAATTAAACCGGTAGAAATTTTTTCTTGTTTAAAAATTAATTTTTTGCACTGAAAATGTACCTATTCCATTTTTGGTAAAAAAACTTTTTTTCGAATTCAACTGTTTGGATAACAATTAAACTATAATGTATATTTTTTAAACAAATAGTTAAAATTTCAACTGCAGAAAATAAATTTTTAACCAGAAACGGAATAGTTACATTTTCAGTTAAAAAAATATAATTTTCCATAACAAAAAATCGAATTTTCAGAAAAAGAATTAAATTTTCAACCAAAGTAATTAATTTTTAACTAAAGCGTGAAACCTTTAAGTGCAGTTTGAAAAGTTAATGTTAATTAAAAAAAAGAACTTTAAACTATTTTTTTATAAATTCGCCCTTTTAAATTCAATTAAACTAGTAGAAAATTCTGTTTTTTTAAATAAATTTTTTACACTGAAAATATAACTATTCTATATATTGAAACTATATTGAAAACATTTTTTTGCTTATATTAATTTCTACCAAATAAAGATGAATTCTCAACTAAAAAAGAAAAAATTTCAACCAAAAATTGAATATATAAATGTGCAGTTAGAAAATTTCATGTTCAATACAAAAAATGAACTTTAAACTATTTGTTTCATGTATTAATTGAAAATTCATCATTTCGGATAAATTTTTTATATGAAAGTTTAATTATTGCACTTTTGATAAAAAATTAATCTTTTTTATTTTTAAATCCAACTATTTGGTTAAGAAATTTTTATGTTTTAGGTGAAAATTTAATTATTTCATTGAAAATTAATGTATTTTTTCGAAAAAAACGTCTTTTTGGAGGAAAATTAATTTTCTGCTTTGAGAAAGATTCTTCTTTGTTGAAAATTAAAGTATTCCAATTAAATATTTTTAATTTTTATTTTGTAAATTAACCTTCTTGGTTGAAAATTCCACTATTTCAGTCGAAGATTCATTATTTTATTTTAAAATTCATCTATTTATTTAAACATGCATTTTTTTATCTGAAAATTTATCTCTACTAGTTGAAAATTCGTCTTGCAGTTGAAGATTTCTCATATTAGTAAAAAATTTATCTTTTCGGCTTAAAGTTGAACTATTTCAGGTGAAAATTCATCATTCTAGTTAAAATTTCTTAAGCATAGTTGAAAAAAATGTTAACTGAAAATTTAATTATTCCACTTTTGATAAAAAATTTATATTTTTTAATTTAAAATCGAACTATCTGGTTAATTAATTTTTCTTTTTTTACATGAAAATTCAATATTTAATTTAAAATTAAAGAATTTGTTTGAAAACTTGTCTTTTTTGGTAAAAAACTAATTTTCTGGTTTGAAGAATATTCTTCCTGTTTAAAAATTGAAGTATTCCAATTAAATGTTTCTAAGTCTATTTTAAAATTCATCTCTTTATTTGAGTATTAATTTCTTTATCTTAAAATTTATCTATTTAATGTTTGATTGAGAATTTATCTCTACTAGTTGAAAATTCGACTTTCTTGACAGAAATTAATCTTTTTGTTTGACAAATTATCTTTTTGAATAAAAATGCATCACTTTGATTGAAAATTTAACTGTTTTATATTAAAAAAAAAATTTTTCGTAGTTAAAAAAATTAATTTTCTACGCTGAAAATGTAACAATTCGAATTTTGGTTAAAAACTTTTTCTTCCAAATTCAACTATTTGGATAAAAATGAAACAATTATTGATATGAAATGATCATTTCATCGCAACATTGCATTTCGACGACATTTCCTGGTACAATTCGACAAAAACATTGGCATGCGTTTTCCCTAATTCCTTAAAACCATCCAATTCGCCCAGTTTATTAAAATTTTTCATGATAATGGAAAAGCAGTGTTTTTTCAAACTGATCCCATTGTGAGAATCCGCCATCATTAGATAAGACACGACATTTTTCAAGGTCAATTTTTTCACCAATTCGCGCTCGCATATCGATTTCAAATTTTCCATTTCGTACCTATTGGCTGCAATGAGCAATTCACCCGCTAATTCTTCCAATTTAACAATTTTTCGGGCATAAATGTAGTTCAGCAACTCCTCCAGAACTTCTGGCTCCATTTCCTTGATCTCAACCTCTTTCTTGAGAGTCTCTTGCATCTGATGCGAAAACATCTTTTGAAAAACGGGACTGTTCGCCGCCAAGATCACTTTGTGCGCATGATACTTCCTCTCGCCGAGAATCAATCGTACATCACTCAATGACTCGTCGTCCATGAAAGGCTCGTAGATAGAATCGGCTGGTTTTGCAATTGTTAGGTTGACGCAAGGACAAGTTGGGTCTGTCGGGGCTGTTGAACTTTCTATCATGAGATTTTTAACATCGCAAATAACAGTAATTTTATCAGCTTTCGGAGATGAGTCATACCAACTGTCGTAATATCTCTCAGGTATTTTTAAATTGAGGAGCTGCAATTCATAATCGTTCCCGAAAATACCTCGTGCTATCTGTTTTCCCGAGCCCAACTTTCGCATACGATCATCGAAAATGGAAAGAGTGAATTTGGCATTGAGAAAAGAGCTATCGGAATCGATGATTCGGAGACGGAAGGAACTTCGAGTTACCGAATCATTTACAGTATGACAAATGATAAATTTAATGCCATTTTTACCTGCCAAGAAAAATACGGGAGATATCCAATTTTTAGACCTGTCTTCAGTTAACTGATCTGCAGACATGGTCCAAATAAATGTTTCCAATTTTTTGTCTGGCATTGTGAAGTCGAGACTGAAAAAAAAAATTAATTCTTGGAGATTTTTTTTGTGAAGCGCCTTGTGGTTGATAAAATTTCAAAGAATGGTCAATAAAATTTAAAAAATCAAAATATTTTCTAAACATCCTTCGATTTAAAGTAATAAACAACGAATGAAAGAATTCAAAGCGACTCTTGAATTTTAAACTTCTTAAATTGCAGCTTAAAAGTTTTTTAATTCAAAAATTGTGTGTAAAATGGACGGTACTATCACTTTTCAATTGAACAGTTTTAAATAAAATGGAATATTTTCAGTACTCTAAAATAAAGAATCAAGCAATAAATTTTAAAAAATTCCAAAATTATATTATTTTAAGTAATTTTAAACTAGAAAAATTAAACATTAAAAATTTTTTTTTTAATTTAACAGTTCTTAAATTAGAAGTTAAATTATTTTCGTTTTAAATCGCTTAAGCATCCTTAAAAAGCTCTAAAATTTTATTTCGAAATCTTAAGAAATCTAGAAGTAGTTTTAAATGTTTCAAATTTAAAATCATTTTTGAAATTTTTGCGAAGCTGTTAAATATATTTTAAAATAAATTGAATCATTCCTACAACTTTTAGAAAATCCTCCAAATTAAAAAAAATCCTTAAATTTTAATTTATAAATAAGAATAGAACACTTATTATTTGTATAAAAAATTAGAGTAATTTTAACAGATATTTAGAAGTTTTAAAAAGATTAAAATGAAATTAAGAACTTGAAATAATTTCAAATAATTTAAACAAAGTGCGTGTACCGACAAAGGCTATTCGTACAAAAATTTCGGTGCAAATACCCACAGCCGAGTTTAAAACAAAATGTAGATTTTTGCAAATTTCAAACAAAAAATTTAAAATCTTTTTAAGAATTGTGAAAGACTTCAAAAGAATGAAAACATTTTCTTAAGATTCCTAGGAAAATTGAAAATTATTTTTCATTTTGAAAAATTATTTTAACAGAATATTTAAAAAGATATTAGGAGATTTCCAAAATTGTCAAAAAAGGCCCTAGAAAATTTAACGGATTTTTTTTTTTAATTTTCAGGATTTTCCAAAAAATTGCAGGAAAAAATCGAATAATTTAAAAATATATTTAGAAGTTCTGAAAAAAATGTTAACACAATTCGTTTAAATTACTTGAAATCATTTCAAGTTTTTAATTAATTTTCAAAATTTTCTAAACTTCTGAATATCTCTTAAAATTACTCGAATTTTTTCTACAAATAATAAGTAATAAGTTCAATTATTATGTCTATGTCAAAATTTAAGATTTTCACTTATAAATTATACATTTTTTAAATATAAAAATAAAAATTGTAACATCCAAAGCTCAGTTTCTTTGTTTAGTTTTAAACATTAAATTTATAATTTATAATTTTGAATGAATGTCAGATATTTCTAAATATTAAGTAATAGCCCTCTTTCTCAAGTGAAAATTTTCAAATTGAATAGTTTAAAAATAGAGTATTTTAGACTGAAATAATATTTTTAATTTAATAAAAGCCTTGAATTGCGAGTATATTATTTTGCAACTAATTTAAAATTGAAAATAGTTTATAAAATTTTAATCGGGCATTTACATTTTTTTAAGTAATAAGACTTTTTAACTGAATCAATTTAATTTTTAACGTTAAATTATGGAAATTATAAAACTGTGAACTGATTCCGAATCGCATTGTAAAATCAATTATTATTAACTTTTTAAATTTTTAAATATAATGCCTTTTTTAATAACATAATTTATATTTACAGTTTAAACTAAAAAGCTAATAGTTAAATCAAAAATCTTTGATTTTAAACGGTTATACTTATTCATTGTTTAAGTATCTAAAACGGCATTTTAAAATTCTTTGAATTAAAATGTACTCTTAAAACTTAAAAATAGGGTGACTGTGTTAATCGAAGAAAAAATTCTCTGTCTTTTCCCGGTTCGCAAACATTTTTTTCCGGTTAATAAAACTTAAAAAATCGAACTCTATTCTAAACAGTAAAAGTACATGTATAATAAAAATAACAAATTAAAGATTTCAAAGTGGAACTCCTGATTTTTAAACTTTCAAACTTAAAGTTTAAACTTTTTTTATTAATAAATTTTTTATTCAATTGCTCAATAAATTACACATATAAACAGGAAATTCAGAATTTTTAACAATCATAAATTATACAGTTCACGATTTATATTAAGTTCCAAAAATATTATTTAAATTAATTAAAATTAAACTTAATTAATTATATAAAAAACTTAAAAGTTCGTAAATTATAAGTTAATTTATTTTTACTTTAAATAGTTTAAGCATCCGCAAAAAGCTTTGAAATTTTATTTCAAAATTTTAAGAAATCTAAACGTTTTTTTTAATTTTGTTCAAACTTAAAATTATTAGATATTTTTTTTATTTTCCTTAAAAATTTGGATTATTACATAACAACTGAACACAATTCATTTTTACTAATTATTTTAATAGAGTATTTAAAAAGAATAAACAAAATTTTAATTCTAGGAAAAATTCTATTCAATTTAAAGTATATTTAGAAGTTCTGAAAAAAACTTCAGGCACTTCGTTTCAATTACTTGAAATCATTTCAAGTTTTTAATTAAATTTGAATCTTTTCAAAACTTCTAAATTCTCTTAAAATTATTACAATTTTTTCTACAAATAATAAGTGTTCAATTATTATGTGTACGTCAAAATTTAAGAATATCACTTATAAATTATACATTTTTTAAATATAAAAATGAAAATGGTAACGTTAATTGTTTAAAAGTTCTTCGAAATTCTGGAGATTCAAAGATTTCAGTGTAAAACAATTCAGTTCATATTGTATGCTTTTTCTAGAGTAAATTTTTTTTTTAATAAATGGATTCAGAATTGAATAATTTCAACTTAAACAATCTTTTTAATTTAATAAAAGCCTTTAATTACGACTATATTATTATGGAGTTATTTTTAAGTTACAAAGTTTATAAAGTTTTAACCGCACGTTTACATTTTTTAGTAGCTGAAAAAAATTAATAAAAATAATATAATTTATTAAATCATTTATTTATTAAATTTAATGTAAAAATAATATAAAGAAATACCTAAGTCTTTGAAATAAAAATATTGTATTGGATAATAATTAAGATTTTTATTTAAAAATAAAATCATCGGAATAAATAATTTAGAATTGTTTTGTCAAAACAATTATTGTTCTGTTTTTTAAAATAAATTTAAATTTATTGATAAAATAAAACTGTTTTTTATCCCAAATTGTCAATTTCAAATTTTCGACGAACATTAAAGATTCATAATTTTAGTCAAAAATTTATCTTTTTAGAATAGCAAATTTAAGCTGTCTTTTAACTGAAAATATAACTATTCCGTTTTTGGTTAAAAATTAACACTATAAATTGAAAATTATTCTTTTATGTTTGAAAAGTCAAGTGTGAAAGCCTCTAGATTTACTCAATTCTATTTTATACGGAGTCGACTCGAGAAAAGAAATAGAGAATATGAGACTTCTTTTTTCAGAAAAATTACAGTTACATTAAAATAATTAATTTTAAAAAAATGTATCCACACAGATGAATTTTCAATTAATACATAAATTTTTAACGAAATAGGTAAATTAACAACTAAAGACGACAAATTTTTAACAAAATAGTTTAATTTGAAACAAAAAAGATCAATTTTTAACCATGAATTGAATATTTCGAGTTAAAATAATTAATTTAAAAAAACGTATCGAAAGTGATGAATTTTCATATCAATAAATTCATTTTCGACAAAATAGTTGAAATGAAGAAAAAAAAACGAATTTCCAATAAAATAGTTAAATTTTCAATCAAAGTGATAAATTTTCATCCAAGAAGATGATTTTTTAACCAAAAAGATCAATTTTTAACTAAAATGATGAATCTTTAACTGTAATAGTTGAATTTTTCAAATTAAAAAGATAGGTTTTCAAACAAAAAGATAAATTTTTATCAAAAAGGAAGAATTTTCAACTATTAGAGTCAATCAAAAATAGAATGGATAAATTTTCAAAAAAATACAATTATTTTCAGTTAAATAATTAAATTTTCAACTACAAAAGAAAAATTTATTAACCAGATAATTTTAATTTCAATTAAAAAAGATCAATTTTCGATCAAAAGTGGAATAATTAAATTTTCAGTTAAAATAAGTAATTAAAAAAATGTATCCAAAGTGATGAATTTTTAAATAAAATAATTAATTTTCAACGTAATAGTTGAAATAAAAAAACAAAATACGAATTTCCAATAAAATAGTTAAATTTTCAATCAAAATGATGAATTTTCATCCAAAAAGATGATTTTTCAGACAAAAAGATTAATTTCTGTCAAAGAAGATGAATTTGAAACTAGCAGAGATAAATAGTCAATCAAAAATTAAATAGATAAATTTTAAGATCAAAAAATTAATACTTAACCAAAGAGATGAATTTTCAAATAAGATTAGGAATATTTAATTGAAATACTTGAGTGTTCAAAAACAAGAAGAGCGTTTTTCAAACTTGAACATTAATTTTCTACCAAAAAGAAGATATTTTAATAAAATTCTTTAATCTTCAATTGAATAATTGGATTTTCAAATATTCAGATATTGTGACAAAATGGTTGAATTCGAAACTAAACAAGATCAATTTTAAAGTATAAATGGAATATTTAAATTCTCATTAAAAAAACTAATTTAAAAAAAAAAACAAAAAAACAACGAATTTCCAATATAATAGTTTAATTTTCAATCACAGTGTTGAATTATCATCCAAAAACGTAAATTTACTAACAAGAAGATTAATTTCTGTCAATAAATGCGAATTTTTAACTAAAAGAGATAATTTTTCAGTCAAAAATTGAATAGATACGTTGTTTCAACAAAATAAATTAATTTTCAATTAAATAATTGCATTTTTAAGTCAAAAAACAAAATTTTATGAAGCAAAAGTTAGATTTTGAATTTAACAAATTAATTTTCTACCGAAAGTGGAATAATACGATTTTCAGGGGGGGGGGGGGGGAATTAATTGCTAACTAAACTGATGAAGTTTTTAACTTAAATGATGAATCATTACCTGAAATAGTTGAATTTTAAATCAAAAAGATATATTATTAACAAAAATGGCGAAGTTTCAACTAGTAGAGAAAAATTGCCAATCAAACATTGAATAGATGGATTTTCAGATACAAAAATTAATAATAAAATAGTGGAATTTTCAAACAAGAAGAATATTTTTCAAGCCCGAACATTATTTTTCTACCAAACTGATGAATTTTTAAATAAAATTATAAATCTTCATTTAGAACAGTTGAACTTTTAATCAAAAAGATCAATTTTTAACGAAAATGATGGAATATTTAATTGAAAAAAATAATTTTCAACCAAAAGAAAACTAATTTTAGAAAAATTAACATTTTTAAACGCAGGGGTCAATTTGAAACAAAAAACATGAATCTTGAACTGGAATAGTTGAATTTTGAACGAAAAAGATAAATTTTCAAGCAAGAAAATTAACTTCTACCACAAAAGACTTTTTACAGAAAATTTGTATTTTCAACTCGAAAATTAAACAATTTGGTACAAAAATTTGACTGTTTGGTTGAAAATGAATGCTTTTTTTTAAATTAGCCTTTTTTATAGAAAATCAATTCTTGTTTGTTAAAAAAAGCAAATTATTAATTGAAAATTTCTTCCGTGTTTAAAATTAAAATCCTTTTTGTATAAAATATATCAACTATTATATTTTTCATTATATTTGGTTGAAAATTAAACAATGTGGTACGAACATTTAATTATTTGTTTAAAAATTGATGCATTTTCTTTCAAATTTCTGTTTTTACTTAGATAGTCATTTTTTTTCAATCCAACAATTAGTTTAACATTTCTTTGTTGTTGAAATCTCAACTATTACATTTTTCGTTAAAAATACAACTTTTCAAGTTCAAAATTCAACTGTTTTATGAAAAATTCGTATTTGTGACTCGAAAATTAAACAGTTTGGTACACAAATTTCACTATTTGGTTGAAAAATGTTTGATTTTGTTCAAAATTGCCTTTTTGTATAAAATCAATTTTTTGTTTCAAATACAAATTTTTCATAAAAAATTCTTCTTCGAAATCAATCCATCTGTTTTTCAAAATAAAATCGTTTTTTTTTTATCATATATAATAAATATTACATTTTTAAATGGAAATTCATTTTTTTAAGTAGAAAATTCAACTGAAAATTCATATTCTCGCGTCGAAAATTAAAAAATTTGGTAAATTTTATTATTTGTTTGAAAACGAATGTATTTTGTTCTAAATGTCTTCTTTTTTGTATAACATCAATTTTTTTTATATGCAACTATTTGTTTGGATATTTTTCTTTTTTGGTTTAATCCCAATTTTTTAAATTAAAACATATTTTTTATATTGAAAATTTAACTCTATTTTACTTTATGGTTGAAAATCGATATATTTTACGTAAATTTCGCTTCTTTCTAAAAAAAAAATCAATTTTTGTTTGTTAAAAATGTAAATTTTTCATTAAGAATTCTTTTTTGTTGATTTAATCCACCTGTTCTTTTAAAATATAAAATCGTTTTTGTTTAAAATATATCAACCATTACATTATTTTCATTAAAAATTCTTCGTTAATTCAATCCACCTCTTTTTTAAAAATTAAAATCATTTTTGTTTAAAATATATCATCTATTACATTATTTGTTGAAAATTCATATTTTTAGCTTGAAAATTCAACTCTTTTATAGAAAATTCGTATTTTTTGCTAGAAAATTAAATAATTTGTACCAAAATTTCACTATTACCTTAATAAACTGTTGTATTTTATTAAAAAATTTGTCTATTTTGTAGGAAAATCAATTTTTTTGTAGAAAATGCAAATTTCTTATGAAACATTTTCCTTTGTTGGTTCAATCCAACTTTTTTTATTTTACGTTTAAACCTTTTGTTGAAATATCAACTATTACATTTTCCGTTAAAAATTCATCTTTTCAGGTTCAAAATTTTACATTTTTAAAAAAAAAAGGTACTTTCAACCCGAAAATTGAACAATCTGGTACAAAAATATAAATATTTGGTTGAAAATTGATGTATTTTGATCTAAATGCCCCTTTTTTGGTACAAAATTAATTTTTATTTTTATTTTTAGTTCAAACCTTTTTTGATGACACATCAACTATTTTATTTTTCGTTTAAAATCATCTTTTCAGATTAGAAAATGTAACTATTGCATATAAAAATTGTATTTTCGATTCGAAAATTAAAAAATTTTGTACAAAAATTTCACTATTTGGTTGAAAATGAATGTATTTTGTGTAAAATACGCCTTTTTTGGAGGAAATAAATTTTTGTTTGTTAAAAATGCAAATTTTCCATTAAAAATTCTTCTGCGTTGATTCAATCCACCTGTTTTTGAAAAAATTAAAATCGTATTTGTTTAAAATATTACAACTATTACATTTTTCGTTCAAAATTCATCTTTTCACGTTGAAAATTTAACTAACTGGTTGAAACTTACCGTTTACCTTGAAAATTGATGTTGTCGGGTCGCAGATTAAACAATTTGTAAAAACTGTTAATTATTTGCTCAAAAATTGATGTATTTTGTTCAAAATTTCTTCTTTTTTTTGTAGAAAATCAGTATTTTTGGTTCAAAAAGGAACTATTTATTTGAAAATTCTTCATCTTTGTTTTAATCCAATTTTTTTTAGTTAATACATTTTTTGATGAAAGATCAATTATTAAATTTTTCGTTCAAAAATCATAATTTCAGATTAAAAAATGTATCTATTTTATGGAAAAATTGTATTTTCGACTGGAAAATTAAATAATTTGGTACAAAAATTACATTATTTCGTTGAAAATTGATGTACTTTGTGTAAAATTCACCTTTTTTGGCGAAACTAAATTTTTATTTTTTAAAAATGCAAATTTTTCATTAAAAATTCTTCGTTAATTCAATCCACCTGTTTTTTTGTTAATTAAAATCATTTTTGTTTAAAATATATCATGTATTACATTATTTGTTGAAAATTCATATTTTTAGCTTGAAAATTCGACTCTTTTATAGAAAATTCGTATTTTTTGCTGGAAAATTAAATAATTTGTACCAAAATTTCACTATTAGCTAAAAAAATTGTTGTGTTTTATTAAAAAATTCATCTATTTTGTAAAAAATCAATTTTTTGGCAGAAAATGAAAATTTCGTATGAAAAATTTTCCTTCGTTGGTTCAATCCAACTTTTTTTTATTTTAGGTTTAAACCTTTTGTTGAAATATCAACTATAACATTTTTCGTTAAAAATTCATCTTTTCAGGTTTAAAATTTTACATTTTTAAAAAAAAAAAGGTACTTTCAACCCGAAAATTGAACAATCTGGTACAAAAATTTCACTATTTGTTAGAAAACTGTTGTATTTTATTGAAAATTCGTCTATTCTGCAAAAAGTCATTTTTTGTGTGTAAAAAAATCAACTTTTTTTTATTAAAAATTCTTTTTTTTTGGTTCGATCAAAATTTATTTATATGCTTAGTTTAAACCTTTTGTTCAAATATCTACTATTAAATGTTTCGTTAAAAATTCATCTTTACGGATTGAAAACAATGTGGTACAAAGTTTGAATTATTTGTTTAAAAATTGATGTCTCTTATGCAAAATTTTGCTTTTTTTGGTAGAAAATCAATTTTTGGGTAAAAAATTCGACTATTTCATTGAAAATTCAACTCTTGGATTGAAAATGAATATTTCTTCTTCGTTGGTCAATTCCTATTTTACTTGTATTACTAATTAAACCCCTATTTGTTGAAATATCAACTATTATATTTTTCGTTAAAAATTCATCTTTTTAGATCAAAAATTAAACTTCTTGTGTGAAAGTTGAACACTTTCTTAAAATTTTATTTTTGGCTGAAGATTCACTATTTCAGTCGAAAATTTGTTGTTCGTTTTGTTAAAATTCTTTGTTTACCTTAAAATCGAACTATTCTGTTCAAAATACATATTCTCCGGTTAAAAATTATTAAAAATGCAACTTTTTGATTTGAAATTCTTCTTGTTTTTTATTTTTCGAGAAAAATTACATCCTTTCTTAAAAATTCATATTATCGAAACGAAAATTAAACAATTTGGTATAAATATTTAATTATTTGTTTAAAAATTGATGTATTTTATTCAAAATGGCTCTTTTTTTGATAGAAAATCAATTTTTTTTGTTACAAATTCAACTTTTCTATTGAAAATTCTTCTTTTCTGGTTCAATCAAAATTTATTTTTTTGATTAGTTTAAACGTTTTTTTAAAATATCTAATATTACATTTTTCCTTAAAAATTCATCTTTACATTTCGAAAATTCAACTATTTTATAGAAAATTAATATTTTCCACTCGACAATTAAACAATTTGGTACAAAGTTTTAATTATTTGTTTAAAAGTTAATGTCACTTATTCAAAATTTCCCTTTTTTTGATAGAAAATAAATTTTTTGGTTGAAAATTCAACGATTTGATTAAAATTGCTTGTTTGTTGGTTCGATTAAATCTTACTTTTAATTAAAACCTTTTTTGTGGAAATATCAACTATCATATTTTTTGTTAAAAAATCATCTTCTTGCGTTAAAAATTAAACTTCTTGTGTGAAAGTTGCACACTTTGCTAAAATTTTATTTTTTAGCTGAAGATTCATCATTTCAGTCGAAAATTTGTTGTTTGTTTTGTTAAAATTCTGTGTTTAACTGAAAATGGAACTATTCTGTTGAAAATTCAACTAATTAGTTAAGAAAGAATGTTTTTTGTTAAAAATTCATATTCTCCGGTTGAAAATGATTAAAAATGCAACTTTTTGATTGGAAATTCTTCTTGTTTTTTATTTTTTATAAAAAAATTTATCCTTTCTTAAAAAATTCATATTCTCGGATCGATAATTAAACGATTTAATAATGATATTTAATTATTTGTTTAAAAATTGATGTATTTTGTTCAAAATTGCTTTTTTTTCGTAGAAAATCAATTTTTTTGTTAAAAATGCAACTATCTGATAAAAATTTCTTCTTTGTTGGTTGAATTAAATCTTATTTTTAATTAAAACCTTTTTCGTTGAAAAAAAAACTATTTTATGAAAAATTCGTATTTTCGATTCGAAAATTAAACAATTGGGTAGAAGAACGCCACTATTTCGTTGAAAATTAATGTAATTTGATAAAATTTGTATTTTTTTTTTAGAAATTCATATTTTTTAATTGAGGATTCAAGTTTTTTTTCTTTGAAAATTCGTGATTTTAGTTTATATCAAACTGTTGTTGACTTACCGAACACGAGGCATTTTTAAAGACAGATTAATTATTCTATCCGTCTCTGCGATATATTCAGAATATCGTTTGTTTCGAGTCTCTCATTTTTGAGGAAAATCTTGACGATTCCAAAAACGTCTAGAAGAAAATCTCCTGTAAATAATTATATTATATATTACGAAAATTATCATTTCGGAACTTGAGCTTTAGGTTAGGATTAGAATGACAACAATAGAAATAAAATAATTTTTATATTTACCATAGATTACTCTCATCTAAGGTATTGTATAATTATGATCATTTTTAGCATAGAGGAATTAAATACTATTTTGTGAAGTTATGATAAAAACACAATTTTTCTCAGCACATAATTATTTAAAAAAAGAACCTTTGAATTTTGGAACTAGTAGAAATGATCAGGTTTTTATTCTTCCTCAAAAAATAGAAGAAGAAAAAGCTAACTGTCTTTTTGGAACCTTCCAACTTTCCAAATGCCTATAAAATTATCTGGTGGAATGGGAAAAATTGGATGAAATGAGGTTAGAATATATATTATACCTGCAGTTTATGTGGTTTCCTCACTTTTACGTTCTTCAGTTTTTTTGGCTACACAAGCAGACCTGTCAAGCTATCCACTTTCCTTACTATAAATTATCTACTATCCCACATTTATTTATTTTAATTATTTACATCGGGATTGTGGATGGAGTCATACTTGTGTCAGCATCTCTGTTTGTGTTTACTGTTAACCTTATCGATACCTACGGCATACGATTACTACTTTACCGACAAAAATGAACGAGTTTACCACTCACTAGAGTGCGCAATCTGTTCGGGTCCAAGTTCCGCGAAAATTCAAATTTAATTTTTCAAAAAGAGCTTTTTCTATACAAACTCTTGATAAAAGTTTGTAGGTCATGTGTAAAATAAGGTAAGAGACTAAATTATGCAGTTTAAAGAAACAATTCAATATTTTAATTGCTGGTCAGTTTTTCTGGCATAGTTCTGAATTTCACAAACACAACATTATTTTTTACTAGAAAAACGTTTCATAGTACCTGTATTCAAAAGTTTTCCATTTTTTTTAAAGCGAAAACTAAAAAGAACCATATTTTAATATAAAAAAATTCATTGTTTTGTAAAAAAATCGCCATTCTCTTTTTTTTAATTCAACTGTTTTTTATTCGAATTTTATCGTTTGCAATTTCTTCTCTTTGGTTGAGAATTAAACTATTTAGTTGAAAAGTTTTTTATTTGAGAAATGTCATTCTTTGTTGAAAATTCGTCATTTTTGGTTTAATGCTATTTTAAATCTATTTTAATATAGAGATAATTAATTCAAAATAGAACTTAAATTATTGGATAATAATAGGGATGATATGGTTGGCGTTGCCCCCCCCCCCCCATCCCGACATAATACGTTGCTCGTTGAAAATTTTTTTCTTTGGTTAAAAATAAACTATTTTCTTGAATTTTTTCTGTATTATTAAAAACTGATTAACTAAAATTTTAACTTGCCCATTTTTTGTTCAAAATTCACTTTTTTTAATTTACTAATCAAACATTTAGATTATTTGCTGAAAATTATACTTGGTGCTCAACAATTAAAGTTTTCGGTCAAAAAATCATTTTTCAGTTAAAAAATTAACTAATTTTTAAAAAATTCGTTTTTCTTTTCTTCATAACTGAACTTTTTAGTTGAAATGTCAACAATGTTTTAGAAAATTGGTCTTTATTTTAGAAAATGCAAATTTATTTATTCTAGATAGAAATTCATTTCTTTATTTAAAAATTCAAATTTCTGGGGAGCAAATTTTGTTATTTTATTAGAAAATTTAACTATTTGTTGAACATTCCTCTTTTGGGCTTACAAGCTCACCCCTGCTTTAAAAACCCGGCCATTTGGTTAAAAATGTATTCTTTTGATTCAGGATTTAACTATTTTATTAAACTTTTTGATTGAATCCTACTTGAATGAAAATTGGTTTTTTGTTTTTGAATATTAATTATATAATTATAAATTTAAGATGTTAATTTTGTTTGTCTACTGGTCTATATCAATATTATTTCAGACCCCAGCGGAGATAGAGAAATTTTTTTCACAATCTTGAGATTTATCAATATTTTAATAATATTGATATAGAACAGTAGACAAACAAAATTAACATATAAAATTAATAATTAAATATTTCCTGGTTTCCACTTTTCGTTGAAATCTTATCGTTTTATTGTTGAAAACTGCTCTTCTTTACTTTAAAATGCAATTTTGCTGAAAAATCATGTTTTTTTTCGTAAAACATTGATCCTATCAGTTATTTATTAATAATATCAACATTTTATATCCTTATTTTTTCTTTCATTTTACTTATTATAATTACCAATTCAAAAATTTGGTAAAAAATTAAACTATTTGGTTGAAAGTTTACTTTTGTACTAGAAAATTAAATAATCATGTTGAAAATTAAAGTTTTTGTTGAAGTTTCGATTTTCTTTGTCAAAAATGAAGTAATCGTGTTCGATGAAAATTCACATAGTGGTTGAAGAATTAATTAATCCTAGTGCATTTTTTGATAAATTTTTTAAATATTCGTATTGAATTACGCGCCAACTAGTAACGCACGCGCAGGAGCTCAAAGATCCCAAATTGGCACCACAGGATTTACTGTTATTGTTTCATTCAAGGTCAAGAAAAACGTTTTAACCCTTTTATAACAACTTCTACTACAGAATTTTGTTTGAAATAAATTAATCCGGGACAGCGCGTACGCAGTCCCGACTAACAAAAATTATACGTCCGAGATATCCACATTAGGGATATTCGCAAGGGTCAGCTCAACCGTAGTGCAATGGAAGAGCCTCGCCCTGGAGGAACCGCCTTGTTGATCACGGTAGCCTCTACGCCAGGTAAGTATGCTTTTCACTGCCTCGGCTCCTGTCTTAAGTACTCGACCCTTTCTTTCAATTGCGAGAAAGGCAAATCGCTGCGCGCCCTGCCGCACTGCGGACGAACCACGGACCAAGGCGGCAAGATTCAAATATTCAAATTAGGTGAAATCTTTTATTCATGGATCGTAATTCATACGATAGTGAGTCTTTGATTAGAGTGATTAGGAGGGTCAAAAAATGCATTGGAAATCTTATTTTTTGAATTTTAATTGTGATCACCTGGAAAATTATTCGAATCCACACAAAAATAAATCATAAATAATAAAAAAAAGTTGAGTTTTTTTCTGATACGTGTAACTTTGATTTTCCTTTTTAGTTATGAACAAATAATAAATAAAAATTGGAGAAAATCATTTTTTAAACAATTTCTTCCTTTTTTGTGAATATATTTTTCTGAAATACGACAGATATTCTAATCCGAATCTCCAAAGATTAAGGGGGGGGGGGGGGGGGGGGGGATTAATTAAAAT
>JAAAKG020019363.1:0-20404 GCA_010014905.2 Druon quercuslanigerum
TCTTCCATAGGTTCACCTACTTACAATTTATCCAAATTTTTATCCCAAATTTTAAAACCTGTTTCGGGTACAACTCATTCGTTCATTTAAGATAGTTCGGATTTTAAAGAAAAATTCAAGAAGATTCATGCATCTAGTACCCACTCATTATTATCTTTAGATGTAGTTTCCATGTTTGATAAAATACCGCTAGATTTACTTTCTGATTGCATAGAAGAAAAAAATTACAAGCATATAAAAATTGAACAAAAATATCTAATTCTGAAATTTTAATAGCTGTCAGAAAGTATTTAATAATACTTTTTTCTCTTTTAACCAAAAGTTTTATAAACAAATACCAGGTTGCCCTATGGGTTCGCCCTTATCTCCAGTTGCTTCCAATCTCGTTCTAGAGGATCTAGAAAATAGAGCATTATCAAAACTAACTTCTAAACCACTTTTTATAAAAGGTACGTGGACGACATCTTCACTATAGTTTCCACTGATAAATTTCAAGAATTAATTAATGCTTTTAATAGTATCGACGAATCTTTACAATTTACCTTTGAATTGTAAAATAATAACACCTTAAATTATTTGGATATATCAATTATAAAAACAAAAAATGGAGCTTGGATTATCAGTTGGTACAAAAAATCTTCATGGTCAGGACAATATTTAAATTATAATTCACACCATCAATTTAAACAAAAAATTCGATTAATTAAAGGACTAGTAGACAGATGCATAAAACTTAGTGATATTATATTCAGAGAAGAAAATTTAAACCAATTAAAAATTACATTACAACAAAATAATTACCCACAACCTTCAATAGAAAACGTCATAAAGGAAAGAATAAATCAAATTTTTAATAGTTTAAAAAGAAAAAAAAATGGTTAGATAATCACAAAAAAACTGATTTGCATGTTTCGTTACCATATGTATAAGGTTTATCAGAGAGATTAAAAAATACTTTTAAAAAATTTAACATTAATGTATATTTTAAAAACAATCATAAATTGGAAAATTGTTTTGTGAACATAAAAGATCCTGATAAAATTGAAAATTTGCTAAACGTAGTGTACTTAATAAAATGCAAAGGTTGTAATAAAATTTACATCGCTAAAATAGGTAGAAGATTAAAAACAAGAATAGCTGAACACAAAAGAGATTACAGGATGGGCAATATGAACACAGGTTTGTCACAACACTCGTGGAATTTTGATCACCTTTTTGATTTTGACTTTAATAATATAAAGATTTTAGCAAAAGAAAGCAAAACTTACAAACGTAGAATTTTATAATAGATTTTTATTAATAAATATAAAAAAATATTTTATTAATTTAAGAACAGAAATACTTAATATAACTCAATGTTACCATAGTATAATAAATTGAATATTCCAATTCCTAAATGCCTTGGCGCGCTGTTTCGTTAAAATTGAATTTAGGCCCTCTATATGGAAAACTTTGTACTATATATCCAACATACCCATGTTTAGTTTCCTGTCACCATTACTAGGTCGTCCGTCGTTTGAGTATTGTGGTTTCGCTCTGCAATTTTTAAAAATGTAACCCTAATTATTGGGAGCCTCTTTGCTTTTTAAGGTTTTTTCCCAATGAAATTATGTACCAGGAAGTCTTTATAAAAACTGTTTCAAAGCTTTTTCTCATCGAACCACAATTATTGACGTTCTATAATTATATAAAAAATATGAGGCAATTAAACTTTTGCGTTATATTATTTTTTTCATGACTCTGGTAAAAATTATTTTAAATTAGCTAACTTTTTTATATCAATTTCTATTAGGTATAATTTGCCTGAGGGTGACCAACAGGTTAAGGTCGAAACGTCGCATATTGTAATTTGTTTAAATGTGTATTAAAATATTGACTCGGAATATTCCTTGTCTTTTTTATTTACAAAATTGATCGTCAGACCGAAACAATTATGACTTAATGTTCCTATTAAGGAGAGAAATTCACATGAGTAAGCTAAAATGTAATCATTTTTGTAGTAAACTTACCGTTGGAGAATTCCAAAGACTTGAAATTGACTCCATACGTAGTATGGCCATACACGTAGTAGGACAAGAAAAGCACATAAATACTTCTAAAATGTTTCTGGGCCTGATGATATCTTGTTCCTCAGCAAAAACTATGTTAGTGGCCGTTTCATCAAACAGAGAATTCCCTGTAAACAAAAATAAAATTTTAACGTAAGAAAAATACCTTGCAATTGATAGATATGTCTGCAAAAATTTCTGAATATCTCACGTGTATGTAAAACTAACCTATCACCATAAGAATAGGTCGATCTGTGTTTTCTGCAGTCAGCATAGCTTCATCGTCTGAGGCTGTATCCAATAAAATGTAAAATTTGTTAGAACCATGTGTTTATAAAACTGCATTTGTTTCCACACAAAAATCATTATTAAGAAGTATATCCAAAAAATACTTACAGGGAGAATCAAAAACATGGTGTCCGATTCCTCGAGAAAATACAGAGGTAGAAGTTCGAACAAGGCTAACAACTGAGGGGTGTTTGATCGTAGGTTTTCCGAACTAGTTTTTGCACGCTGGAAAAATCTCCCTTATCTTTGTTCTCGCTGCTTTCTTTTGCTCAACATAGGATTATTTTTTAATTTTTTGTTCAAAAAAAGAAAAGAATTTGTAACAAACACAGATTTTTCAATTACAAAAGGAAATTATCATGTGAATTGTTCAACATTGAACTCAAAAGACACATTTTCTGTGCAAAACAGTCGAATTTTCAACTCGAAAATATGCATTTTCACAGAAGATATTCATATTAAACCATTGAGTTGCATTTCAAATAAAAAAAGAGGAAATTTCAAACCTAAAGATTACTTTTAAAAAGGACAGCTGTGTAACTAAAAAAACAATTCGTTTCTCAACGAATAATACAAGAAGTATGTTTCCAAAAAAGAACAATAATTTTAGTCCAAAGAAGCAACTGAATTTTCAGCCAAATAATTTAATTTTTAACGACAAAGATGAATCTTCACCACCAAAAAGTACATATTCAGAAAACTGTTTAAAGTTTAAACCAAGTAGTTGAATTTTCAATGAAAAGCTCGAATTTTCAACAAAATAGTCAAATTTTTAATTAAATAGATGAATTTTTAAGTAAAAATAGTTAAATTAAAGTAATCTTTATGTTTCAAGTTTCCTCTTTTTTATTTAAAATGGAACTGTATGGTTGAATGTAAACATCTTCTATGGAAAATGCATATTTTCGAGTTGAAATGTCGACTGTTTTGTACAGAAAATGTGTCTTTTGAGTTTAGTGTTAAACAATTCATACGAATTTTTTCTTTTGTAACTGACAAATATGTACTTGATGTAGTTTTTTTTTTTTGTTGTTGAAAATTCATCAATTTACTTAAAAATGCATCTCTTTTATTGCAAAATGGACTATTTTGATGAAAATTCGAGCTCTTTGTTGACATTTCAATTACTTGATTGAAAGTTTGAACAGTTTGTTGAATATGTATTTTTTGGGGTTAAAGTTTTATCTCTGTCGTTCAAAATTTCATTATTTTGCGGAAAATTCGGTTCTTCTTTCGGAGTACCATTAATGTTTTTAATTGGAAAAATACATTTTGTTAATGAGCAGAGTGTCAGTAGAGTGAATCACCCCTGAAACAAAAGATCTTAGATAATAATGGACTTTGTGAGGATCTTCACCTGGGGTGATAGCTAGAGAGATTGATCAGCAACCTGGGTCGAAGCAGTGCTGCGGAATGAATGAGTTATTTAAATAAATAAGACGAGAATTCTAAACCAATCTAAAAATTCTATAAATATAATAGATCCCTATGCTGGAAGCTTTAGCATGATTTTCTTAGGGCCATGATTCAAATTGAAGCATGTATAACTGAGGTAAAAACAAATTGGTAATGTTAAAATTTTCTTATTTTCATATCAGTGAGTAAGAAAAAAGTAAAATAAGAAATGTGAGAAAAATTGTGTTATTTAGATCCTTGTGCTAGAAGCTTTTCATTTAGTCTAATTTTTTTCTAAAACAGATTAATTGAAGCTATGAGTAAGTGGAAATAAAATAAATCAAATTTTCCACTTTGTAGTTTTCTTTTTTGACATCAGTATTTAAAAATTAAAGACAATGCGTAAAATTTAGTTAATTACACCCTTATGCAGAAACTTTTTCTTTAGCCTGATTATCTTGACATTGGCTGAAATTGAAGAAAATGAAATTTAGATCAAAATAAAATGTGCAAGGTCATTATTTGTTTACATCAGTGTTTAAGAAAACAGTAAGTAGTAGTAGTATCTACTATTCTACTATAACTAATACTCACTGTATCATCGTGTGAATTTAGTCATAGTTTACGTATAATACGTTTATTACTTTAGCTTATAAAATTTTGTATCATTTAGTTGAATTTGGTTGAAGCTGAATATATCGACAGCATAGTGGTTGCAAGTATAGAATTCTACTTGGCAATTTTAGCCTTATTTGTTATATTTTTACATCCTATAATGGCTCCACACTGTATATAACTTTCCTACCATCATTTCTGTGCCTGGCTATCTCTCAATCGATCTTTTCGTCAGTAGTTTCCATCCAACACTATTCAGTGTGATCAACATTCTCAGCAAGACTTCGATTGAATCGGTCATAGCAATCTTGCCATCTGCGAACGCTAACCCACGTACCATAACTGTCCCGAGATCCACACCTTCTTCGTCAAAGAGGGCCATTCTTAGACACTTGTCCACGAATGTAATAAATAGCCATGAAGATACATCGCATCCTTGTCTAGCACCTTCACTGACACCTCAAACTCGCTTTGCTTATACCTGTATATTTTTATCCACCTTATCAAACGCTTTTTCCTGATCATAAGTAAATAGGAATAAAAAAAAATAAATAAAACTACCTGAAATGTTACAAACACTAAGTATCATGCTGTACAATTTCAGAGGGGAAAACAATCACTAGAGTGGTCATAGCGATCCGTGTAAATCGTAATCTTCTGTTGAAACAGTTCATCAAAGCTGTCACCAGAAGTCGGAAAAACCTGTGTAGCAGCATTCTTTCGATTGACGTGAAGTCGGACACTTGGATGCTGTATCTATAGTTTTAGATAAGACAGTTGATATTAAGTGAAAGAGAGAGAGAGAGAAAATAAGAGTGAGAGCTATTTGGGGACAGAAAGGCAGAAAGAGAGAGAGAGCACAAACGATTGACGTGACCCCGATGCCGAGCTTTCAGGTGACGTTTCACGTAATTGGAACTGGATTTTCATCCGAAGGTTGACGACAGCTAAAGACGTGAACCGAAGAAATTCGAAAATTGTCCTATCAGCACGATCCTCCTATATTGAAATTTTATTTAAATTACTTCTGTTAGGTGTTGCCGAAATATGTTTAAAAATGGATAAATTGTCACCGACTAAAATTAATTTTTCATTTTGTCAATACTCGAATAAGATGCGACATAGAAATTCATCTAGTCTGGTTAATATTTATATTTAGCTGAAAATTTGATCACTTGGTGGAAAATGGAACCATTTTGTTATAGAAATAAATTTTTTGGTCAAAAATGCAACTATTTGGTTGAAAGTTTAACTATTTTGATAAGAGTGTTAAGTTGGGCCAATTATTTATTTTGTCAGATATGTTACTGATATTTTATTAGTTGAGATAACCATTTTATTAGTTTGCTGGTACTAATTGAAGAGTCGTTGCAACTAATTAAATTCTTGTGCTAACTAATAAAGTAGCAGTATATACTTTATAAACTAAATAGTTTCCCCGATTGACCATCTTTTTCAGTGTACTTTGTTAAATTTCATTTCTTTGGTTAAAGATTCATTACTTCGGTTGAAAATGTATTTATTCTATATTTCGAAAATGACGTTTTCTAATTAAAAAATTATCTTTTGAATTAAATGTTGAATTTTTTTGGTAAAAATTCTTTTTAAGATTCATAATTTTAGTTTAAAATTCATCTATTTGGTTAAGAAATTTGACTGTTTTCCTGAAAATTATTTGTTGAAAAGTTGAAAAGGCATTTATATTGTAGAAAATTCGTCCTTTTTCTGTTCTTTAGTTCATATGAAAATCTGTTTTGGTTAAAATATCAACTGTTACATATTTCGTCAAGAATAAGTCATTTTTGGTTGAAAAATCAAGAACTTAATTTGAAATTAACTACTTTTTAAAAAATTGACCATTTTTTATTTTTGGTAGAAGATTCATCTTTTACTTTAAAAACCATATTTTCGCGATGAAAATTTTACTGGATTGTAGAATGTTCATCTTTTTGACTTGAAAACTGAAAAATAAAATTTGTTGTATATTCCACCTAAAACTGAAAAGTGAAATTTTATTTGTTCTAGTACAAAATTCATGTATTTTATAAAAAATTGATCCTTTTTGTCAGAAAAGAAATCTTCTTAATTGTGTTTTGATTGAGATTAGAGGATTAAACTTTTATTCAACAATTTGTCAGAAAATTAAACAATTCGCTTGGAAATTAACTTCTTTGTCACGAATTAACTTGCTTGTTATACATTGAATTTTTTGATCAAACATTTATCTCTTTGGTCGAAAATGTAACTATTTTATTCATTCAGAAAATTAATTTTCTTGGGTAAAAATAGTCACCACTTGAATTATCTGTTGAATAATTTTTTGAAACTTTTTTTCTGATAATTCATAATTTTAGTGGAGCTTCATCTCTTTTGTTTAATATTTAACAACTTTGTTAACAGTCATTTTTTTCGAAATAATTTTTTTAATTTAAAAACTTAACAACTGAACAATTTGGTTGAAATCAACCTATTTTATTAAAAAGTAACTTTTGTCTTGAAAATTAAAATTTTAAGTAGAATTTTAATTTTCATGGTATAAATTTGATTTATTTTTTGATTACATTTTTTAAAAATTTATTTTTCAAGATTGACCTGTTTAGTTTTAAAACCAAATTTTTTGTTAAAAATTCAACTTTCTTCTAAAAATGTCGTCTTTTGGGCTTGAAAACTCAACTGTTTTTGGTTAGATTCTAATCTCTTTTGTATTTTACTATTGAAAATTTAAGAATTGACTGTGTTGTTATACAATAAATTTTTTGATTGAACATTTATCTCTTTGGTTGAAAATGTAACTATTTAATTCACTCTGAAAATTAATCTCTTTGGTTAAAAATTGTCACCTCTTGAATTATCTGTTGAATAATTTTTTGAAACTTTTTTTCTGATAATTCATAATTTAAGTGGAGCTTCATCTCTTTTGTTTAATATTTAACAACTTTGTAAACAGTCATTTTTTTAGACATAATTTTTTTAATTTAAAAACTTAACAACTGAACAATTTGGTTAAAATCAACCTATTTTATTAAAAAGTAACTTTTGTCTTGAAAATTAACATTTTAAGTAGAATTTTAATTTTCATGGTATAAAGTTGATTTATTTTTTGATTAAATTTTTTAAAAATTCATTTTTCAAGATTGACCTGTTTAGTTTTAAAACCAAATTTTTTGTTGAAAATTCAACTTTCTTCTAAAAATTCCATTTTTTGGGCTTGAACATTCGACTGTTTTTAGTTAGACTTTAATCTCTTTTGTTTCAATATTTACCTATTAACTCGAAAAAATCAACTGTTTTGCTAAACAGCCAGCCTTCTTAATTTGAAATTCATCTTCATGGTAGAGAAGTAATCTTTCTTAGTTGGAAATGAACTTATTTGTTGAAAACTCAACCCCGTTCAATTAAAATTGTCTTATAGCTTGAAAATTGATCCATTTGTTTAATAGTTTAATGACATTGTTAAAAATTTGCCTCTTTGTGGTGAAAATTCATCTTTGCTGCTAGAGATTTTTTTGGTTAAAAATGGAATTATGTGGATATTCCCTGCTTTAAGAGAATTTGGGGCACGCTTTTTTAAGGGGCTATAAGAAGGGTCGCACTATTCCGTAAATTTGTGAACTCAGCAAGATCTTGTCTTAAAGGTTATATCAAACAGAACTTGACTTTTTTCATTGATACTTCTACGAATCCTCCTATATTTTATGGTATAGTTCCAAAGCTTTCGGATAAAGTTTGAATGGTTCTTTGATGACTATGCGTCCTCAACTCCTGCAGCGTTATTTTATGGGCGATCGTGACACAGATATTGATTTTGATTGTAGGAAGGGATGACTGAATATTAAACAAACATTTTAGAAATTAGGCATTGTAAACCCTCTTGGAAAATTGCAGAAATTGACCCAAGAATTTGTTTTTATAATAAATGATCCCTAAAACTTAAACTAATTTAGTGAATAGTACATTAAAGAATAGAGTTGATCGTTTTCGAAATTTCTTTAAATACTTCCAAGTCTTAATAGTTTTAAACGGAAGTGTCTGATTTTTACTAAATTTTAATATGAAGATCTTTATGCTGATTCTTCTCTTCTACAATCCCCGTCAAAATTATTCTGAGGGTCGCAAGTTCCCAGCATCAGTGAACATCCCTGTACTTACTGCTTGATATAAAATCGTTATTTTATTAGGCTCAAATTTCCATTTAAATTTAAAATGTGGGAGGGAACTCAATTAGAGTGAGACACACCCTTAAAAACAGATTGAACAAATCCAACGAATTTGTTTCCTTAGTAGACCCTCGTAAGACTGGAGAGCAGATTCGTAAGATCACGTTAAGGAAATTGTCACGCAAAAGAGACATCCGAGACGCAATTCTTTTCCTTGGAATTGTCTTGGGTTGGGGAAAAGGTTGACATACACCCTTAGCATTTTCATGGTAACTTCCTAAACCTAGAGTTAAGTCTCAATTCAGATATTTACCTCTATAATACGGTATTACTCAAATCAAGCATACCAATTATAATTATAAAATTAAGCCAAATCCTGTGTTACTTATTTATTGAGCACAATTGCACAACAAGACTGCTGCGATTCAGTTAGCTTATCTCTCTAGCAATTACCCTAGGCGAAGAGCTTGAAAAAATTCCCATTATTATCTGCAGACTTTCGTTTCAGGATTCTCTCACTGCATTTACACAAATTGTTATGCATTTGTTATAAACTATTTGTCACCACACTTTCCTGTTCTGGCTATACTTCAAGGCTTCCTTTACACAGAAACATTTTCTTATGCAATTTTTCTATAGATTTTTTATCATTTCGAATTAGGGTCTTGTTCACATATTCCTAACAATCTTTCGTTGACCTGTCTCTGGGCACGTTGCCATTTAGTTTACCTAAATGAATTTGATTTGACAGTTATTCTTTCACTGTCTCAACATGCACAATCAATCTCAATGAACTCCTTTAACTTTTGTCAACTAGTGCTTCTTCTACACTACATTTTTTTAAGAATCCTCTTATTGCTGATTTTTTCTATTAGCGTGTTGCTGCAGTCATTGCGTATCAATTCGATGCTTAATCCTTTAATTTTACTGTAATTCTTTTATTGTTAGGTCCAGGTCTCGCTAACGTACAGCAGAGTAGTAGCAAATACAGATTTATATGATTCTATTTTAGCTCATATTGAAAGCATTGATAGTCAGTATTAAAGTTAACAATCTTAGATTTAAATATTATAAATTGCTTGGTTTTAATTTTAGTGGGTATTAAATTTATTAAGTGTATATTGACGTAACTGTTTGGTGTTTCAATTTTTAGCGTGCTAAATTGTCTTTGTTTTATTTTTCTAAAACGCACATCGTAAAGTTGCAAAACTTGATACTTGTTTAATTTACCAGCCATGTCTTATGAAAGTAAAGACATTATTTTAAATAAATAAAAGTTTGTTACGTACCTGAAATGATTATTTACCGATAGCTTTTTTCATTTAATTTTTTCTTTCCGTTGTCTTTCACTAATATTTTTAAAATGTTTGATTTTTAATAAATTATGACTGTTTTTTAGTGAGGCTTCTTTCGGGATGGTTTTTTCTCACGAAAAACTTTAAAGTTAATCCATCAAAGTTTCACTTCTTCCATATGGCTACACTGCCACACACTGTTTTTTTCGGAAAAACATACCCGCCATGCCTACTGTTTTGAATATTAAAAATAACTAAATTATTTACAAATGTAATTATTTCTTTAAAGAAATTTTTTTCTTCAACAAACGATTAGCTATCATTATTTATATGATATTTCTGCACGTGCGGAAAAAATTTTGATATTTTAAACGAAATTTTTTTACAAAAAAAGTCTTTTTCCAGTTCCATTTAAACCGAAAAATCCGGCTAATTGTACCGAAATCCCGGTACTTATAGTTACGACATTTCTTAAAATTCAACCATTTTTGAAATGATTGTAAGAAGTAACGGCAAGAAAAAATTCAGTTGTACAAACATTGATAAAATCAATTTTTTGTACAATTTTTAGCGTTTTTTCATTGGAAATTATAGAATTGATAGAAAAACTTTTTTTTAACGAAGATACTATTTTTAGCACGGTAACTACTTTAAGATAATAAATTGATTATTATAAATTTCAATCTTGAAATTAAAATTAAAATGACTGAATTTCGAAACGTATATTTAATAATTTGTAAATGGGTCATATTTAAATGATTAGAAGTCGACTGATTTCTTTTTCTGTTTTAAATCTAGTTCACATCCGTTTAGGTTCGAACGTTCTAAAATATAAACTTTTTTATTTATTCTCATTTAAAATTACTGTATATTTTTAAGAATTTTGAGAATGATTCAATTTGAAATATGAAATTGCAAATTTGTCTTTTTTAATGGTAAAAATATAGATGACATTTTGTTCAGAAAAACTTCTGTAATCAATTTTTATCTTGAACAATATTTTTTTAACGGAAATATAAAGGAAAATTGTAGAATTTCAGAAACTTTGAAGTATTCAATTTAGTTTTGAACTTCAAATTGTCAAAGCTTAATCATTGCGAATTGGATCTGAATTAGAATACAAAATTTTGTAATTTAGAACTCTTTTGACTATAGAAAATAAAATTTCAATCCCTAGAAATTTTAAATGATCCAATTTTCAAAATTTAACTCGAAAATTTTAAATTTTTGACGTCTTGATATTGTATTATTTTCAAAATTCTTATTAGAAATCATTGAATTTCAAGTTTCTTCCACTCAAAATAAATTTGCTCGATTTTGAACAATACAATTCGACATGTTTCAAATGAAATTGTTGAATTTTTTCGCTTTTATCGGAAACTTTTGAGTTTTGAAAGCTTTAGTTTCCATTTTTAATTAATTTCAAACCCTTTAATTTTTAAATTATCCAATTAATTACGCTTTTATTCAGAAACGATCAAATTTTCATTCAAACTATTTTCGGTTTTTCAAAACTGGTCCGCATGTGTAAAAAAATTCCCAATGATTTTGATTTAAATTTATTACTTATTGATTAAGGAGTAAGCAAACAAATGATTTTAACCCCATTTTTTAAAGAAAAAAAAGTTATGCGTGGGTTTATTATTTTAAAAACTCGAGGAATATAATTATTTTCCATTTATTCACAAAAAAATTACATCGCATTAAAAATTGTAAACTTTATAATGATTCCAAAGCAATCTCTATCATCCAGTAACCAAAATTACCTTCACTTGTTAAGGTTTATCAACCATATTGAATATGATTATCATGTCAGTTTTATTGAATCATGCTTTTATTTTCGATGCGACAAAATTCAACTTTATCTACTTGAAAATTATCCGTCAAAAAAATTCACGAATGTTTCTTCTGAGTTTTGTAATTTTCAAAATTTCTTAATTCAAAACTATATATTTTGTAGTGAATAGTTTAAAACGTTATAAACGCTGCATAAGTCGAAGATAATAGATTCAATAATTCAATAATATTGAATTACAAGATGAATGGTTTCATCTGTATGATTCTACTTGTATTTTCCTTCTATCTCTGGTGTTCATAAAGTACAAGATTTGTCTTATTATTGAGGAATCATCTGTAATGGATTTATAATGTTTTGTTCGCTTACTCGTTCATTAATGTCTAAAAAGTCTTTAAAACCAAACGTTTCAAAAATAATTTGTTAATTAAATCTTAAATTGTTCGTATTTTGTATTTTAGGAAATAAAAATCCGTCACCATGAATGCGCACTTTAGTAAAGTAATCTGCTTGTATCGACAGACATCTTGTATTATTATTTTTCCGTAAAATTTTATATAGTGTATTCTGAGCAGCAATTCCGCTGTGGAAAGGCGTTATGATGACACAATTATTTGATTTGAGAAGGTTTAAAAGTGCACTTCACTCTTGATATTTTTAAGAACTTGCTGACTCGAGATACGGAAGACTCGGTTGGTTCTTCTCTCAAAACGATTGATCGTCGAATAAATTCTGTCTCGAGAATTTCCGTCTGCCTCATTCTCTTCTCCAACCCTAGCAATTCGTCTGCCAGTCGAGGGATCAGAGCGAGACACGCGAATCAATTTAACACGACATATAGCTAGTGAGTTTATCGTTTTATTGTCAGGTGGGCGCGTCGTATTTCCATCATGTCATAATGTCGTCGCGACGCTCGAATTATATAATGATGCGAAATATTAGGTATTAGAAACCCGAAGCTACCGATATCAGAAATCAATTTCTGAATTTCTGAATTTCGATCTCTGGAAAGCCTCTATCCGAATGGTTGGCTTCTGTATAGCCCAGAGGCGCGAATCGAATTGCAATACAGATGTATATACGTACGGGGTAAGGCCATTGTCCAAAAGTAGGGCAACAACGACAAGCCATATGGCATCGAAATGACCCACCAGGGACTTGCTTGTACGTGCAATTGTAGAGTCTAGTTTGCTGGATGTGACGGTAGCTGGGGTATTGTCGTTAGGCACATGCATTGCTTTTTGTCCCTTGCTCCGTTGCACGCATTTGTGAATTCGTGTTAGTGTTATATAAGAGGTTCGTTGAAACAAGGGCTTCGTACACAGAGCAAGTCCCTGAGTGATTGAGACCATGCCCATATGACAGAATTCTCCTTTGCAAAACGAGGCAGCAACCTCCCTCAAAGGGTTTCTACTCATCTTGATGAATTCTCGAATATAAGGTTGACTTTTTGACCTATGAGTCTAAGATCGATGATACGCTTCTAGCACATCTGAGGGTATTACAAAATTTAGGATTGAAGCATTTAAGATTAAAGATTGTAATTAAACATTTTCTGATTATGAATACTGTTATAGATAGGTTGGGGCATTTAAGTTCCTCAGCACGGCGGATTAACCTATTATACTATGCCTCTATTTAACAACTCCGGTAAAACAGAGATCGCCCTCACAAACCTTCCCACTGATAAAGTATCATTCAAGTCCCATAGAATCCATTGATTGCATTCATTGATAACCCGCAGATGCGTTGGGCGAGGGGAGGAGAAAACTGCAGAAAACCATCTCTCCTACTCCATTCGGTTTTCTGACTGTCCAGTTTTTATATTAAATTTGGATGGGCCAGAACCGTGGAGTTTAACTGGTTTAACTAGTGAGGCACTATTATATGTCCAAAAAATATAGGCACCTCGATTTTTGTACAAATTTTCATGAAAATCTCAGCAGAAAAAAATCTAAAAATATGAGACAATGTATGTGTTGCAGGTGAAGGTTTTGGCAATACTGATACAGACTTTCAAAATTCTCAGGTTATTAGCGATTACTCAACTTTGAATGGCTCGAAGTCACTGAAAATAAATTATGAAAATTAGTTAAAAAAATAAAATGTTTCTTTCATCCTTTCTGTGCACAATGAAAAAATTTTAAGCAAAATTAATCATTTGTTAATAATTTGTTAACAAGCACGTAGGAAGGTGTCATATTCTTAACCAAGGAACGTACAGGGATGATTCTTGAAGAAAATTACACATTTTTGGCTTCTCGCAATGTTGTACGTATTTTAAATCAGCTAAAAGTTGCACTTGAATGTTTAAAAAATTATTTTCCTGTTGAAAAAATATTAACGACTTTACGATAATAGAGGCAACTGTATTCCTATTTTTTGCACCAGGGCGTAGTAGTAGCGCCAGCAAAGTGCCCTGCTGGGAATGCCGCTCCCTTGATTATCGTAGTCTTTTTTATTTTTCCAAGAAGAAAATAATTTTTTAAACATTCAAGTGCTACTTTTTGCTCATTAAAAATACGTACAACACTGTGAGAAGCCAAAAATGTGTAATTTGCTTCAAGAATCATTTCTGTACGTTCCTTAGTTTCGAAGATGACACCTCCCTACGTTTATGTTAACAACTTATTAACAAATGATTATTTTTGGCTCCTAATTTTACCATTGTGTAAAGAAAGGATCAAAGAAATCATTTTTTTTTCATAATTTTCATAATTTATTTTCAGGGACTTAGAGCCTTTCAAAGTTGAGTATTACAATAATCATACGTGTTATTTAAATAAATAACACGAGAATTCCAGATCAATCTAAAAATTTTATAACCCCTTCCTCACACTACTCCCCTCCCTACCGAATGAGTCACCCCTACCCCGAAAGGGAAACGGCTTAATGGTGTAATAATAATAATAATAATATGATTATGGCTTTTTCTTACCTTTCATTCGCCATGAAATAATTACTAATAACCTGAAAAGTTTGAAACTCTGTATTAATTTTACCAAAACCTTCACCTGTAATAAACATATTGTCTCATATTTTTAGAATTTTTTTCTACTGAGATTTTTATGAAAATCTGTACAAAAATCGAGGTGCCCATATATTTTGCACAGATAGTAGTTAAGGGGTTAAACCATTGTATAGCACGAAAAAATAGGCATATTTCGGGAATTTTTTTGGCTCAATAAAATAGATCAATTCAAATTTTGTAAAATGGTATTTATAATGCTAGTGATGAAGTAGAAAAATATTTTTTTTCAAACTCATTCGTGACAAAATGACGGCTGCGCAGGGTGCCTCCGTCGGCGCCTTTTTTTAAGGTGTCCACGGCCGGAAACCTAACTCCCGCAATTTTTGACTAGGAATAAAAAACCAAAGTTTCTTAGATTATATCGAAGAATAGAAAAAGACCTACTTAAATTCTTTTTCTCGATACCTTGATTTTTCGTGACATGGTTCACTTTTGGAAAAAAGTTTAAATTTTCATGAAGAAACCGTTACAAAATTGTTTATAAAAAAATGCAATATAAAAAAATCCTATGTACTTTTAAATACATTTTTAAAATTTCAAATCGATCGGTGAGCATTTGTTCAAGTTATGTTTCCGGCCAGTTCAAAAAAAGTGGTTTCGAGAGAAACTAGTTTTAAAGTTTTAAGTACTTTAAAATCACCAGGGCATACATCAGAGGCGTCACAGCCGAATTGAAAATTTGGTCATTTAGACATTTTTTTGCCCTTCATCGTTAAGTGTATTATTTTTAAGACCCTCAAACACCTTTTCAGCAAAAAATTTTGATTTTTAAAAAATTCTACAGTGATTCAAACTCCTAAAGGCAGTAAATATTACTTTGCTAACTTCTATTTTAAAAGCTTATTTGACTGAACTTGTTGGAGGTTTTTTAGCTGCTAGCTGGACTTCCTTAATTTTTTTTTTAACTTAAAAAGTAAATTCTTCTCTATAAGTGTATTTCGCTGATTTCCTTATTTTCTATCATTTTTAAAATACTGCTCAGTTAGCTGCTCAGCGCTTAGTGAGAAAAAATGACTTTTTTGGTTTAAAATAACGTACAGCACACACATATTGACCGAATTGCATTCAAAATTTTGAAAAAAACCTGATCGGACTTCTAATAGAGATGTCGAGCCTGAGTTTTCAATTAGGCTTTCAATTTTTTTATGCATAAAAAATATGAAGAGAAGAATGGCCACTTTTTCTATTTGTTTTGAAGTTTTAAGGAGTTTTCAAGAATAAAGTTAGATAAAGATGTTCCAATCATGTAAAATAAACAAAAATTATTTTTATAAACAAATTATTTGTCGAAAGAATGTTTTTCATGATTTTCAATAATCTTACGTTTTTTAAACTTACGTTGCAAGAAATTTGGATAAAAACAATATGACGATAAAGAAATTTACTATTGAGATTATTAGTGATATTATTATAAGAAAATTTAATAAGCAAATGCATAGATGACGCATTTGTCGACAGAAAATTTCGTTTTTTTCTATGTCAATTTTTTCAGTTAGAAACTTTAAGATAATTTTATCAAATTTAATAACTTTTCAAATAATCCGACTATTTTTTTTACTAAATTTAATAAAAAAAATGCATTATTTGAGCATTTGTCAGCAGAATTCTTTTTTAATGCCATTTCTTTCAGTGGGAAACTTCGTGACAATTTTAGCAAGATTCATAATTAGTTGATAAATTTTATGACGTTTTTAAACAAATGCATTAATTTGTTGATAGAAAAATTATTTTTTTCGATGTTAAATTTTTTAATTAGGAACTTTGTGATAATTTTGGCAAATTTCGTAATTTTTAGATCAATTTTGTGATTTTTTGAAACAAATTTTATAAACAAATGCAGTATTGTAACATCTGAAGACAATTAAGAAAATTTACTCTTCGATTGAAAATTTGGCTTTATCGATAATATCAAAACATTGCTTACAAATGAATAGCCGTATGATGAATATGAAGGTGATTTAGGTGATTATATTAAATTTCGAATTTTTGTTGAGTCTTTTACATGAAGAGCCTTCGGATCTGTTCAGATAAAAAATCAGGAGTGGTCTCAGGGGGCTGTTAAGTAATTACAAAGTCACTAATTTAACTTTAGGTATTCTGAAAGTGATTTGGGTGATTATCTCAAGTTTAAAATTTTGCTGAAACTTTTACGTGAAGGACCTTCGGATCTGTTCAGATAAAAAATTAGGGTTGGTTTTAGAGTTTGTTAAATGTGATTGTGGGATTAGGAATAAACCTTCTGGTTTTCTAAGGGTGACTTGGGCAATTAATTCAAATTTTGAAATTTTTTGAGACTTTCACAAGAGACTCTTCGTAACTGTTCAGGTAAAAAAAGAAGTGTGGTATAAGGTGTGGCTAAATATTATCGTGGGATTGGGAATATAACTTGGGATGCAGCGTATGCAGCGGAGTTCATATATGTATATAAAAAGCCACTGTTAGTTAATATTTTTTTGCTCTTTTTTTTCTTTCCGACGATATATAATACGTTCCCGAAAAGCTACCCCTAACTCGTACAAACCTATCCCTCGTGATCAAAAACATATTAAAGGGGGAAAACCACCTGCAAAAATGATGATTTAGAGCACCAAATTAATTACCTATTACTTGATAATTTACTTCTCATTATAATTTTCCGTAAATAGTACCCTTACACGTGAAAGTATGCAGCGGACTTAATATATGTAGGTAAAAAACATTTAAAATAATAAAATTCAGAAACCACTTTTAGTTTATATTTGTTTGCTCTTTTTTTACTCACCGATGACATATATTATGTTTCCCGAAAACTACCCTTAAGTCATACACACCTACCCCTCGTGATCAAAAACGTTTTAAAAGTGGGACAACCGCCTTGAACAATGTAAAGATGAATTAGAGATCTAAATTAATTGCTTTTCACTTGAACATTTCCCTCTTATTATAATTTTTCCTAAAAACTACCCGTCCTCGCGAACATACGCAACAAAACTCATATATTTATGTACAAAGCATTTAAAATGATAAAATTCAAAAACCACTGTTAGTTGATATTTGCAAACATCTACCACTCCTGATCAAAAACATTTTAAAAGTGAGAAAACCAATTGGAAAAATGTAAAGATGATTTAGAACTCCAAATCAATCACCTATCACTTTATTATTTCCCTCTTATCATAATTTTTCCCACAAACTACCCTTTCACGTGAACGTATGCAGCGGAGTTCATATATGTATGCCAAATGCAATTAATATGAGAAAAATTACAAACCACTGTTAGTTAATATTTCTTTGCGGCATTGTTGCTCTCTGATGACATACATTACGTTCCCATAAAGTACCTCTTACTCGTACAAACCTACCCGTCTTGATCAGAAACGTTTTCAAACATCAACTAACAGTGGTTTCTGTATTTTATTATTTCAAATGCTTTTTATATACATACATGAACTCCCCTGCGTATATTTTTCCATGTGGTTTCCACACTTTTAAAACGTTTTTGATCAAGAAGGATAAGTCTATACGAGTTAATGGTAGTTTTTATTGAAAGTATTATATATCATCGAAAATAAAAAAAGAGAAAAAAGTCAACTAACAGTGGTTTCTGAATGGGTAGTGTGGATGGGTAGTTTTTGGGAAAAATTATAATGAGAGGGAAATTATCAAGTGAAAAGTAATTAATTTGGAGCTCTAAATCATCTTTACATTATTCAAGGTGGGTTTTCCACTTTTTAAATGTTTTTGATCACAAGGGGTAGGCGTGTACGACTTAGGGGTAGTTTTTGGGAAACGAAATATATGTCATCGGTGAGCGAAAAAAGAGGAGAAAAATATAAAATGAAAGTGATTTCTAAATTTTATCATTTTAAATGCTTTTAATATACATATATAAACTCCCCTGCACACTTTCACGTGGAAGGGTGGTTTTTGGGAAAAATTTTAATGAGAGAGAAATTTTAATGTGACAAGTAATTAATTTGGAGCCTTAAATCATCATTATTTTTAGCATAGAGTTAGCAAAAAAATTCGTCGGTAAATACTCAAAGCATGTATATGTTTATTAAATTTGTTTAAAACATTATAGTATTTATTCACTAAGTACGATTCTTAAAGAAATTATCATTACATTCCCAGTTAAAAAAACTAGCATAAAAAAACCTAATTTTTCCGTCGGCAAATACACGATTCATGCATTTGTTTATTAGGTTGGGTTTACAAAGATATAAAATTTATCAACTAATTAAGCATTTTTCTGAAATTATCCTGAATTTTTCTATTGAAAAGACTGGCATTGAAAAAAAGCGATTTTTCCACCGACAAATACTCGAATAATTCATTTGTTTAAATTTGTTTAAGGAAATAATAAGATTAATCTATAAATTATGAAGTTTTTTAGATTATAATTTATTCCCTATTTAAAAAATTAGACATTTGTATTTGTTTATTAAATTTAAAAAGAAGATCATCACATTCATCAATTAATTTTCGAATGTTGCTGAAATTGTCATGAAGTTCCAAACTGAAGGGACTGGAACTGCAAAAAATGACTTTGCTGCTTAAAAATACCCGAATAATGCATTTATTTATTTAATTTGTTTTTGAAAATAGTGAAATTATTCAAAAAATTTATGAATTTTGCCAAAATGATCATAATGTTGCTAATTTAAAAACTGACATGGAACAAAACTAATTTTTCTGTCGATAAAAGCCTGATTCATGCATTTTTTTAATAAATTGGTTTTTAATATTACCAATAATATGTTAAAGAAGAAATTTTTTATCATTATATTGTTTGTATCCAAATTTCTTTCAATATGACTTAAAGTAACGTAAAATTATGGAAAATCGTAGAAGCCATTCTTTAAACAAATAATTGATTTATAGAAAATTTGGTTGGTTATTATATAATATTGACGTATCTTTAACTCTTGTTGCTTTATGAAAATAAGGTGAATTCATTCATTACGAAAATGGGCATTTTGTCGTCATATTTATTTTTTTTATAAAAATATTGAAAGCCTAATTTGAAAATCAGGCTTGGCAACTCTCTTAGAAATCTTATCAGCTTTCTTTCACAATTTTTTGGGAAGTCGGTCACAATGTGTGAGTTTTATGTAATTTTGAACCAAAATAGTCATTTCTTTCCCATTGTGCAGCCTCGGTCTTGAGCCAGGCCGGACCTTCCAGAAAGAACAGGTTTTTTTAGTCTTGGATCGCTGATCAGTTACAGCTGACCAGCCCGAACTTAAAGATTTTATTGTTCTTGGATGACTGAGCAGCGCTAGTCTTGGGACAGACTGGACCTTCCAGGCGAGGTGGTTTAGTTAAAATTAGACCTGGGCCAAATCAGATCTTCCAGACTCGATTCTCTAGATGAAACTAGATCGGGCCACGCCTGATACCAGACTGCCGTTAAATCTTTACACATGTGATGTTACTACAGACATCTCATTAAAACTTGAGATCAATCCGTTGGATAGATAAGGGTTGCAGAGGTGAGCACATGTTGAAAATTGTTTGTTTTTGCAGCTTTTTGTTTACAAGCTCACAATTATTAAGATATTACCCTAAGTTCTAGTATTTAGCTAGTCAACAGAAACCGGATGTGCAATTTCTAAAATAAGATAATCGAAAGCATAGGTAAGGCAGCTTCAGAAGGACTTATACGGAATAAAGATATAGAAGGCGCATGGACTATGTTCCGGGATATCATTGTTAGATGTTCGATCGAAGTGTGTGGTACCGCGGTTGTAGGAAGAATGTCTGGTGATGCATGGTGGAATGATGAAATTGCGGCTGCC
>JAAAKG020019374.1:0-20404 GCA_010014905.2 Druon quercuslanigerum
GTCGCGAGAAGTATTTGCCTGCTCAAAATTCCCTCGCTAAACGAAACGCTGGAAGTTACAAGTGTTGGATTCGCGCCGAGCTAGAGACAAAAATAATAATAATTTTTGAAAAGAACGGTTTTGAATTCCTATTATATTGTGATTCGAAAGACATCTTGAAGCACATTCCCTAAAATTGTAACTTAAAATTTTCAAAAATTGAAGCACTGAACACGACTTGAAGTGAAAAACGGATTAAAATCAAGTTTTTCAAACAAGTCAGTTTTTTGGTTTTACTTCGAAAACTAAAAAAGTTACAATTTTTATCCAGATGAAAAAAGATGCACAATAAAATTTCACGTCCAGATATGACCTTCAAAAATTGTTAACCCAAAATTCGTTTTTAAGCCTCCAGGGGACTATGATTTCGCACGAGAAATTTCTATACGCCATTACACGATCCGGCCCCTCAATTAGGGATGCACAAATTTGATTTAAAGATTTTGCTGTTTTACGTGAAAGAAAATCGTTTTTTTTTCCATTTAAATAGCTTCAGACTTAATAGAGAGATTTCAAATTACAAACATATTTTTTCTACGTAAACCTGCAAGAATAATAAAGTTGTTTATCCTTATTGTTTATAAACATTTATTTTTATATTTCACTTAATTTTGTCAAAGTTATATTTTTATTAGGAATATATGTATGCCACTCAGGCAAATAAATATCTTGTGACAGAAAATGTTTATAACAATGTTTTTCTTAACTTTTGCATTAACGTGAAGATAATCTATAATTGTTAAAAAAATTTGAATATTCTTTCAAGTGTTTAAAATGTATATAAATATAAAATATGAATCTTCTTTAAATTATAATAATTATTTAATAAACAAATTTAATTTATAAACGAAAAAATCCGAAATTGTTGTAGAATTTGTTAAAAATTATCTTAAAAATTTAATAGTTTTTAAATTAAAAATACCCATACGAAAAATACTAACGTATCAGAAAATTGTTTAGAATTGTAAATCTTATTTAAAATTATTAAAAATAAATGATTTCCGGTGAACACTGTTAACAAAACCTAAAGTTGTTCAAAAATTGTAAATCTTCTGCGAAATCAAAAAATTGTTGACTACAAATACCAATTTCCTGTAAAAAAACACGAACTAAATCTAAAATTATTAAAATTTTATGAATCTTCTTTGAAGTGTTTAAAATATATATTTAAAAAAATTAAAAACACAATTTTTAACGAAAAATACGAACTTAATTCTTAATTGTTGAAAGAATTTAAATATTGTTCTAATTGTAATAATTTTTGTTTGAAAATACCAATTTTCGATGTAAAAAAATAACGTAACCTAAAATTTTTAAAAAATTATGGATCTTCTTTAAAATATAATGATTTTTAAATAAAAATTTTGACTAAAAAAACACAATCCGAAAATGCTGTAGAAGATTTTTTGATATACTCTGAAATTTAATATTTTTTATTTAAACTTCCAATAATTTATGAAAAAGACTAACATCATATAATAAAAAATTGTTTACAATTGTAAATTTTCTTCAACATTTTATTATTTTTAACTAGGAAATTCTTGGAAATTACGAAAAAAAACAAGAATCACAATATCAAATTGGTGATTTAAAAAAGACGAGATAAAAAAAGACGAGAAAAAAATATTATTTTAAGGGTTTTTATTTAAAAATCGATTTTCTTTAAAAAAAACGATAATTTAACCGGGAACTGTTAAAATATTGCAAACCTTGTTCAAACTATAATAAAAACTAGAATTGTTTTCGAAATTTTAATTTCCGGTAAAATAAGTAATAACAATGAAAAAAGTAAATTGATGAAAAATATTCAATATTTAAAATCTAATATTTTTTTATTAAAAATACTAATATTCAGCAAAAAGCACTAACATAAAACATGTATAATATTTTTAATAATTTATTAGTTAATTCGAATTTTTTTATTTGACCTCGTGAGAGTATATAAAAAACAAACCCATATTGGAATATGATTCTTTTACAATTTTTCTTTTTTCTCAAGTTTACTTTTCAAAATCCTTAAATAAAGAAATCAATTACTAAAAAATCAATCAGGTTTTTATGAATAATGATTTCGAGACTTTCGAGATATATTTTTACACCAATTTTTTATATATAGGAGAAAGTAACTTCGTTACTACTTTCGTTACTAAAAAAAAAAGTAACAAGTTCAAAGAAAATAGTTATATCTTAAATCTATTCATAAATATTAGTCCTTTGTTCATTACGACATTTTAAATTATAAAATTCTTACTTTACTCGCAGGCGCTTTCAATCCAACTAATTCAATTTTGCAGTCAAATTTTTGTGGTCTGCTTAACCAATTATAAACCGATAAGGATTCAGTGTAGTTCGTTTTAGCAGGGAACTGTCTAACTACCTTCGCAACAACATCTGGAGGTAAACTTGTCCCCGAGAGGGAATATAAAATCGGTGGCCTTCCTCCAGATAATTTTACTATTAACTTTCCCTAAAAAAAATTATCATATTTTAGTAAAGACTGCAATTTTATACAATGTTGTAGAAAAATCAGTTTAAAAAATTGAAAGTGGTTTAGAAAATGCTTGGCATATTATTGAGTAGAAATAATGAATAGAGAAAAAAAATACCGCCTTTAACATGAATTTTACATGGAATGTATGATAAAGTTGTAAAATAATATAGTTGTAAAGATGTATAAGCCCCCGGATATATCCCTTCCGAAAACGGACGCCGCGCTGCAGGTGGGAGTAAAAGTAGCTATGGGTAGCGGCACTTTCTCGAGTTTGTTCCCCACCATCGCCAGCCCCAAAACCGGCACAGTATCAGAGTTTCACTGTATTTTGCATCTTTTGTGCATATTCCGGGCATAATACAAAGGGGTTCAGGCGTGAGGCAAAATGAAAAGCTATTGTGTAAAAATTATTCCTTGAACATTCCTCATGAGGTGAGTAAACTTTGATTTAAAAAAAGTTAATAACAAGTACTTTTTTTTTCCTATTTTTTTTTTGAAAATTTAGAATTTCCTATTTAAAACTGTATATCAATTCCAAAAGTACAGGTGCAAGAGTTAATGTTCATCTATTTTGAAAAAATAGGAAAATGTTTTTCTTCGCAATGCGAGTAAGTTGGGAGGGGGGATTTTTCACCAAAAATCGAAAGTCGAATGTTTGGAACGCCCTAATGTGCACGCTCCCTTGACTGGAAATCCTTATTGATGGTTTACCTTGTGAGGACTTTTTCCAGCATTCATAACGAGAGGACAGTAGGACACAGAACAGAACCCTGTATTTTTTGGATTTATTCTCAAGACTTTTTCTGTGAAGAAATAGTCTCCATTTGCTTCTGGCTTCAGAACCCAAGTTTCACTAGTGTCATTTGTGATGCTAACTTGCTTGCTTTGCTTTTGGCGAACTTGAATGGCAAAGTTTAGAGTGCCGAGTGGATCAGGAAGTTTGCCACAACCTCCACATACTGTTAAAGTTATATTTCCATATTTCTCAATTTCAATGGTCGCCTAGACGTAAAATACAAAAACTTGTAAATAAATAATCAATTATTCTAAAAAAAGTTGTAAAATACAATTAGTAGTGGTGGTGGTTTAAGGATCATCCATAAGGGGGCATTCATAAACTATGTTAACGATTTTGGATTATTTTTGACCTCCACCCCCTCTTTAATAACCTTAATTTTTCTTTGAACCTGAAAATAATGAAGCCATTAGCTATACACGGATTTCACGTTAATTCTGCGTTTTTTAGCTATTTTAATGAGTTAATCCATAGAAAGCAGAGACTTTGGCCACAAAGGAGACTTGGAAAAAATAGTTGAATTTTTATGAAAATAGTTGATTTTTTAACTTGGTATAGTTTAGTTCTTAAAAAAAATTAATTCTCAAGGAAATATTTAATATTTTGAATTTCTTCTATAAGTGTATGAATCTTCAATCTAAAAAGACAAATTTTTAACAAAACAGTTGAATTTTCGGCCAAAAAGGAGGGCTCAGAAAAACAGTTGAATTTTAAACCTGAAAAAAGAATTTTTAACAATAATGAAATTTTTAATCAAGAGAGATGAATTTTGAACCAAATAGTAGAGTTTAAGAAAAAAACGTAAATTTTTAACACAGTTCAAATTCGTTTAAAAACACGAATTTTTAACTTAATAGTTGAATTCTCAACCAAAATGATTATTTTTGAAAGAAGAAGAATTATTTTCATTTAAAAGGAAGATTTTTTAACAAAATACATGAATTTTCCAAAAAAGAATCGAATGTTTCACGGGACATTATTAATTTGCGAGAACAAAAATTTTTAACAACAAATAAAGTTTTTCACAAAAAATTTAATAACATGCATACAGATTTACAGTTTAAAAAATAGTTTTCAACAATTAGAAAGGAATTTTCTAACAGATTGAACAAAAATAGACGCATTTTTTACGAAATATTTTAATTAACAGCCAATAAAATGAATTTTAGAAAGAAATATTAATTTTTTACCCCTAAAAGACAAATTTTTAACAAAATAAATGAATTTACCATAAAACGGTTGAATTTTTCATCCGAATCCTAATCATTGAATTTTTCAAAAAAATTTTTGAATTTTAAACTGAGAAAGATAAGTTTCTAATTGCGAATGGAATAGTTACATTTTCAGTTTGAAAAAATAATTTTCAACAACAAAAAGAAGAATTTTCCACTTGTTCACTTGAACTAAAAAAGACAAATTGAAAAAAAATTTAATTTTCTGCCCCAAAAGATGAATT
This sequence comes from Druon quercuslanigerum, assembly GCA_010014905.2. Lineage (NCBI taxonomy): Eukaryota > Metazoa > Arthropoda > Insecta > Hymenoptera > Cynipidae > Druon > Druon quercuslanigerum. The sequence continues at coordinate 4,783 of JAAAKG020019374.1, forward strand.
TTCAACTATATTATTTATTTTTGTACCTAGTTCTTGAATTTTTAAACCGAAAAGATAAATTCAAACAAAAACTGTAATACTCTGTATTGTAACCCAAAATTGTTTTAATTTAAAAATAATTAAATCTTCAACAAGCTACTTAAATTTTCAGTCAAATCGTTGAATTTTTTAATAGAAAATATTAATTTTCAATTAAAAAAATTTAGTCTTTAAACAAATATGGAATTTATATATTTGTAGTTCAAGGAAGATGTTAAATTTTCCACTCAAAAGATGAATTTTAGACTAAAATGATGAATATTTACAAAAAATTGATTATTAAGAAAGGAATTCAACTTGCAAGCAGGTAGTTACATTTTTAGACGAAAGCAATGAAAATACGAATTTTTCACAAAATAGTTCAATTTTGAACCAAAGAGGTGAATTTTCAACGAAAAAGATGCACTTTTGCTGAAGCAAAATATTTTGTTAATGAATCGAGAATAATTAAAATTAATATTAAATATCAAATATTAAAAAATATTAAAACTGTTAAAATAAATATTAAAACCAATATTAAAATATCAAATTGTACAGCCCAAGCTCCTCTAAAACAGGGGGCCATGATGAATTCAATATAAAAAACTTTAAATTCGTATAAAATTAATTAATATTTTTATTTAATAATTTGTTTTATTAATTAATTATCTTTGATAATTAATTTAAAAATTCTTTATTTTAGTTCCTTTTTATCAATGAATGAAGAAATCTGGTGGTGTCGATAGACTACTCATATTATTTCCTATAAGATATCAAGTTGAAATATATTGCGTTTTCTACCAAATAATTTAATTTTCAACCAAAAAAGATTTTGCACTAAAAGAAACGAATTTTTAACATAAAATGTAATAGTTAAATTTTACATAAATATTTTATAGTAAAACAAAAAATATTTAAATAATTTCTAAAAAACATATTAATCTTCCACCCCCCTCACAAATGAATTTGCAACAAAATAGTTACATTTTTAATCAAAAACGTAAATTAAAAAAAAATGAATTTTTAACAGAGAAATTTAACATTCAACCGAGTAGTTGGAATTTCAACCATAAAGGTAAAATTTTAAGCAATTTATTAAATTTTCTACCAAAATAGTTTAGTTTAGTTAGTTAGTTAGTTTAGGTAGTTTAGGTAGTTAGGTAGTTTAGTTAGTTTAGTTTATTGACAATATGAATTTTTAACAAAAAATGTAATTTAAAACCAAATAGTTTAATTTTAAAGTCAACTAGAAAGACGAATTTTCTACAAAGCAGTTGAACCTTTAACGAAAGCTGATTTATTTTTAAACAAACAGTTGCATTTTGAACCAAAAGGTATGCATTTTCAACCAAAAAGATTAATTTTCTACCAGAAAAGACAAATTTTCAACCAAATAGTTCAATTTAAGCTAGAAAGGATACATTTTTAAATGAAAATATCAATTTTTACAAAACTTACGCTTTCAACCAAAGAGATGAATTTTCAAATAAAACGATGAACTATACAAAGAAAATAGAACTTTTAATAAAATTGTTTAACCCAATAGTTGACTTTTTAACCAAAAAGATAATTCTATGACCAAGAAGCTGAATTTTCAACTATAAAAAGTACATTTAAAAAATAAAATATTTCAAATTTCAGTAAAAAAATTTAATTTCAAACAAATATGTAACGAATGTTTAAAAAAGTAGTTAAATTTTTAACAAAATGATAAAATTTCAAAAAAAGAATAAATACAGCAAAATAGTTCGACTATCAACCAAGGAGTTGAATTCTAAACCAAAAATATAATGGACTTTTCAATTAAAAAGTATTAACTTTAAATTAAAATAGATGCCTTTCTTTACCAAAGAATGATTTTCATTTTAAAAATACGAATATTTTAAACATTACATTAAATATTCAACAAAATAATTGAATTTTCGTACAAAAAAGATGAATTATCCTTAACGAGAAATGTAAGATTTTATAATGTAAAAGTTCCAGCAATGGTGACGAATTTTTTTTTTGAATAAATGCTTTTTATTTCTATTTGATACAATACAATGTTTAAAGTTTTTTTATTATTTAAGTATACTTTTAATCAATTTGTTATCAATATTTAAAAATTAAACCAAGTTTTATGATTACTAGGACCAGAATGTTACTGGGACTTGTATCTTATTTCAACCAAAGAAGATTTTTATTTTACAGCAATAATATTAGAATTTCATCAAAAAAGACGATTTTTCAACAAAGTAGTTGAACCGTCAATAAAAACAGATTAATTTTCAAAAGAAAATTGCATTTTTAACTAAAAAGGATTATAATTTTATCAAGAGATATATTTTCAAACTAAAAAGAAGAATTTTCAAGAAAAGTGGTAAATTTTGAATTAAAAGAGATGAATTTTCAACAAAAAAATTAAACAGTTGGATTTGCAGGATAGAAATGAATTCTCAACCAGAAATGAAAAAAAAATTACAGCCGAAGAGATGAATCTAGGAAAACATTAATTTTTAATAAAGCAGTTCAACCGGCTTCGGTTCATGCTAATCCCAAAAAGTAACTTTTTTGGAAAGTCATATTTGGTGCAAATTGACATTGCCACGAGTCACATTGTCACCAGTCAAAAATGTTTAGGGTGACTTAAATTATTTCTGCGGCCAATCACACCACCTTTGCCAATTTTTTCTGGACAAATTTTTTGAGGACTTATTTTTCGGAATGAGAGTGACCTCAATGTGACTTGTCACAAATATTATTTGCCGCAATGTGACTTGCCGAGGGTTGCTATGACTCAATCCCGTTCAACTGTTAACCAAGTTAACAGTTACTAATTTTTTTTACAAAAAAGATGATTTAAAAAAAAATAGTTTCATTTTCAACACAATGGTTAAATTTCCAATTAAATAATAGATTTTTTAACTACAGAAGATGAATTCTGAACCAAAAATATAATGGTAGACTTTTTAAACAAAAACAAACTTTTAACCAAAACAAGTCTAAAATGTAAAAGTGGTTTTGTAAGTTATCAAGATACACTTAAACTATACCGTTGCAGGGCCATATTTCGCAAAAGTCGAAAACTTAAACTCAAATTTATCATCAGGAAACATGCTAAAACTTATCTAAGGTCGTGACATTACTTAAAGTGGCCCCTGCTTCTCCCACAAGCACGAACCGTAATTCATTGAGAATTACGAAATCAAACAGAATTCATTAACTTATAAAATTATTGAAAAGAATAACTAATTAAAAAGTCTGTGATTAATTTAATTATACTCAGTAGATAATCATCTTACTGGTAATCCAATGAGCTAAAGTTTTAAAGATCTTTAATTTTTAAACTCAATACCTTTATATCTTACTATTGGATAAGACCAAACAAAATAATTCAATTTCATGGAGCTTACTTCACCCTCCATAAAATTGGCTTGATGAATGGGCTGAAAGCTGACGACAAAGGAAACGTCCATTCCAGGAGAGCAATATCCAGACAGTGGCTTTATGTTAAAATTAGATCCGAGTTTTGAAGTGTTCCATTGAAATCTTTCATATAAAAACTGTTTTTAATATTTAGTACATTAATATAACAAATAGAAAAACTTAATTTTTCTGAAGATAGAAGAAGGAAAAATATTGATTTTAAAAATAACCTGGCTCCCACATCTCCAGTATTTAAGAGCACCAATTTCGAGTCAAGAGTACATCCTTCCACTATATTACCAAATGATATATAAGTTCTGTTTAATTGAAATTCAGCTCCCACTCCACTTCCTCTCACAATCGTCAATGGTACAATTGTAGAATCCATTTGGGCACCAATTTTTTCAAAAAATTGTTTTATACGCTTTTTTGGTTTGAATTTTAAAATAAAAGTAAGTTTTTTGTTAGGTTGAAGAACCACAGGGTCTTCAGGTTGAATAGATAAGGCTTGGGATACGTCCATTATTTCCTGTGTTTTTTCACTCTGTTCTTTTTGTAAATCTTGATAAAAAGGGTCAATTTTTGTTTGTTCCTTAGAAGCTTCAAGGATCTTTATTAGACCAAATTTCAACTCTATAGGAGCACGTCCCTCATTTAAGATATTTATTTTTTTGGTTGATATTTTGCCAATTGGTATATTTCCAAGATCTGTTGATTTTTCACAAGGATTTTCTAAACGTACCTGATTGGCGCAATTTTATTTTTTAGGTAAATATATTTAGGTGACTTGTACAGTTTTAACTAAATACCATCATTCTTGTGACAAGTACCTTATAAGGAATTCCTTCGCCTTTGATAATAACATTTTTTTCACTTGCCGAGTTTATCACGAAATTTAAAGATTCATGATATTGAACAAATGCAATCGGTCGAAAATGTATTCGAACAGTAACAGAAGAATTGCCATCTATTGCTTGGGAAATATGTTCCAAATCTACTAACATGTGGGGCAAATTTTCAAATAGGCACTCGATTCTGTTAATTGCAGAAATATTTATCACTGGTTACACATACAATTTTCCTTTAGAATACTTAATTAGTCAATAAATAAAAATATACAAACATCAAAGGAGTTTTCTCAAAATTTGTTATCTGAAGATCCACATGATAAGGAGCTGAATTTGTTTCTTGAACATATCTAGGACCAAAGTCGAATTGAGAGAAGCTGAATTCCACTGATGGTTTACGTGCAGATGCTTTCAAATATATGTAATAGAGTGGTCCTTTATTTATCTAAGTAAAAAATTTTTTATGATATTTGAATAAAATTATAAAAATTGTCATGAGTTGCGGTTTATAAATGGATCCAATTAGAAAATTTAACTATAATATCCTTAGTAGAGAGGAGTTTCGCAGCCAATTTTATCAAAATTTTGTTGTATTTCGAAAATTTAAGATTTTTTTGTCTTCCGACGCTCAAAAATCCTATCTGTAATTTTTTTCTCTCTCATGGGGTTTAGTGCCTTATTTACATGAAGACTAAAAAAGGGACTTAATGTGGTAAAGGAGTTTTATGGTTTCTTTGATCCAACTTTATTTGTATTTCGATAATCTAAGTATTTTTTGTGTTCTAATCTTCAAAAATCGCGTTTATATATATATTTTTCTGGCTCATTGGGATATAGATTTTAATACCTAAAGACCAAAAAGGGCGGCGCACAGTGGGAAAAGAATGACAGCTTACGTAATACATGTATGACACTTAATGTTAGCTGCGATATTTGTTTAGGTCAAAAGATCTGTACAAAGGGATTGAATTAAAGCATAAGATACTCTTTTACACTACTAAAACAATGTAAACAATTATTTACACTACGGAGACATTACAAAAGCCCTAGCTTTTAGTACACTGGACAAGTATTTCGCCACACGCAATAATTCGGATTTATTTGGGGAATTCAGGAGCGCAATCCAGAACTGGCCAGAGGCTGTAATGCTTATCGCAGACCTAAAACAATTGTTTCTGACATCCTTATACATAGGGCATTCTGCCACTAAATGAAACATATTATCTTTCACTCACAGATTGCAGATTGTGCAGTGTTGCCCTTTAGTGAACCCAAAAGAAGGATTCCCCAATGAGAAGCTACCCCTTATGTCTTTAATAAGACGCACCTGAGCAAGAAGTCTAACGTATCTAAATGGTAATCCACCATGAAGGTACTGCTGCTCCATGGGAACAATTCATAGGTATCGCAGCACCTGAAAAGATGAAGACTGACTCAGCCTATACAGGACCTTATTGTTCTGTAAACTTACCAAGGCCAATCTGGGCCAAAAAGTCTTCATTACACCCAACCTGAAAAGATATTTTAGCTGCAGGACCCAATTAAACTTGGGAACTGCCCTACCCGTGTCCGAAAGGATCTGTAGACATTTTAAACAAACTTTAGGAAGCCTCTCTTCACCCATTCCTAAAATCTTCCCTAGCAAATTTAAGATCATCTTTAATATCTTGTATGCTAGTGGAACAAGGCCCAGTTCCAGTCTCAACGCGTAACTCGAGTGTACGCAGGCAGAACCAAAATTCTTTTGAAGAAAGTAGTGTGGGTTACCTCGATCTCCTTACAATACCTCAAACCCCAGATCCCTATGGCGTAAAAAAGGACGCTTGAGATAAGGCTCTGAAATAGAATTAGTGTACAGCGCCAAGATTCGGACTTGGACCTTCGAAGGACTTGTAAAAATGAACCTACGGCTATCTAAGTGGCAGTAAGCCTTTTTCTGCAGACCAAAGAAAAGGTATCAGAACTTCCAAATAGCTTGCCCAGGTAGGAATATTCCCGGATCATATCCAATTGAGTGCCCACTAACGTCAAATTTGCCAATAACTGTGGTCTACCCCTATGAAAAATAATGGTCTTTGTCTTGGATATATTGACTTCCAAATAATTCAACCTGAAGTATTCTGCAATAGGATTACTTTTTTTCTGTAGACCAATCCTAGTGCCAGCAAGAACAACACTATCGTTAGAATATGCCAAAAGAATAACCTCGATCAGGTGGTCGATTGAAATTCCCCTAAGGCAACAATTCAGAAAAAAACTTTCCAAATCCCCGATTGTCAAGATGAGCACCAACTGGGGACGTAATGCCCTCTGGAGTGCGAATAGACATCCTAGCTGCATCATAGAGAATTTTTGTTACCTTAATAAATTATGTGCTGACACTCTGGCTCAATAATTTTTGCCAGAACAGATCATGGTTGACTGAGGGGAAGGTTCTTTTCTTTTAGGAAAGATGAGTTGGTACGATGGAGCTCAAAACAAAGATATGATCCGTACAACCTCTGGCCGCCCTAAAATCCGCCTGAAATTCCGGCAAACGCTCACACTCATTCATCCACGCCAAGAATCTGTATAGGTGGATCCGCGTGAGATTCGCATTCATTGTCCGAGACTATATTGTGGATCAGCGAGCGACAAACTATTCAGGAGTGTCTCCTCCCTACAACCCCTCCCTAAATTTGACACTTCTACGCAGAGCGGAAAATGGTCGGAGCAAATAAGAATAAAAATAATTTTAAAATCGTTAATTATACTAATTGAAGTTAAAGCGCAAGCCTCGAGATCAATAGTAATTCCACTCCAGCAGGACCCGTGAGCGTCACTTGCCGGCCAATCACCATCGAATCTGCCATTGAGCAAAGCAAAGCCATGCGCTTCCAAACATTCAAACAAAGCACGACCCCTTCCACACACGTCACGATCCAACAGGGATCTTTCCGCAAATATATTAACCCTCTCCGGGAACGCTTCACAAGGTACCTGGTTTAGATTACCTATACCCGCGTTAAAATCTCCACCCAGATTTACAGGAATAGAAGGACACCACGCAAGTAGTGAATCTAAACTTTGGCGAATTCACTCTTTATCCAGCCCCGTTTGAAATAAATCAAGCTGACTGTAAATTGTAATAAAGTAAAGGCGCACTTTATAAAGATCCACTCAAGGGATATGTCAAGGGCTTCAAAAGTATACCGTATTCGTTTTACAAATATCATTAAACCAACACTTGCTCTACCAAATCTGCTTACTTTTGTTGCGTTTGAAGAGAAGCATTCATGATGGGGAAGCCAAAAGGGGGAGGCTACAGGAGCCGCCAGAAGCCATGTTTAGCATATGCAAAGAATGCTGCTGCCTGAACAAGCCGTTGAGATGTCTCCCAGGTTAGTGAGCCCACGAGAGTTCCAGAAGACAATCGGAGTGTCTTTTCCTGTCTCCACAACTATGTCATTCGCTCTTCATGCGAGAGTTTCTGGTGTATCTACGGGGTGTAAATTTCTTGACTTAACTATGTAGATGAGAGGGGGTCATCGGGATTCTGATTTCCGGAGAGAAAGTCAGTGATTCAGTTAATCCTGATCCTTTCGCATTCCCCAGTTGAGGATGCTGAAACAGACCTAGACCCATTTCATTTCGGCGGTCTTCGTCTCTGTTTCTTAATGGTATTCCTCGCTTCGAGAAATGTCTCTGTCGAGCTGGGAGGAGAGCATGTGCCCTTCGCGTGAATGTCGTTCTTCGATAGAAGTTTTGCGTTATAGATTAATTAAATCTCTTCCCCTGATTGAGACACCGTACCCTTGTTCAGACAGTTTCCTCTTGGTTTTTTAGCGACGATTTCTCAGTTGTCTCTCCAACTTTGAACTGTCGCTTGTCACCGAAAGGCCCATATTCGAAAATTCTTTAACCCTATCATAGCCTGATGATGACTGGTCTAAAGCCTGGATTGATTTTCTAAATGGGTGACTGATTCCACCACAACCGACTCCACCTTGGCCTTGGAAAGTACCTCGCGAACGGACAGCATGAGGTCAGCTTTAAGAGGTTCAGTGTCCTTGGGCCTGTACAATATCAGATTTTTTGCACATGCATCTCTCCGCAGTTTAAGAATTTCCTCCGTAAGTAGGCTGACGTCATCTTCCAGCACGGCATTTCTCCTCTCAAGATCCTTTTTTCAGATCTTCAAGGCCTCAGCTTCTCCTTTTAGAACCAAAAGATCATTTTTGATCTGGTCCACAGAGCCCTTTAGCGTGGTCATATCGGCCTTAGTTGCCGATGTATCCTCTTTTATGGAAGACCGAAGTACTTAACCGCTCAACCTGAGAAGCTGGCATCCCGGGTTCTGTTATCACACAATACGGAAGTGCACGGACAGCTGATTTAGCGTGAGCGGCTAATGTTTATTTGAGAGGAATTACGGAGAAGCACTACAAACATCCCACTTCACACATTGGTTTTACATATAATCAGGTGAAATCCAATTGCACCAACAAAGCACACGCGCAATCGGCACTCCCGCACTTTTTATGCCAAAAATCAGATTCAGCTTTTGTCAGAAGAACAGAATATTAGCGGAATTATCCGGCGCAAAATAAGAATGTTTTCTACGATTTTCTATAATTTTACGTTTTATAAAGTTATATTGCAAAAAATTTTGATAAAAAGAATATACTCATTAAGAAACTTCTCCTTGAGATTATTATTAGTAATATTATAAACAATGTATTTAAAAATTCATTAATCAGGCACTTCTCGGCAGAAAAAATCGTTTTCTCGATTTTTAGTTTTTTCTAAAGTAGGAAATTAATGATTATTTTAGGAAAATTTATAAGTTTTTAATAATCTTATGATTTTCCCAAACAAAAGCATTATTGGGGCATTATTTGTCAGTAGAAAAAATTGTTTTTTTTTCAATTCCAGTCCTTTCAGTTGGGAACTTTATGACAATTTCATCAAAATTCATAATTAGTTGATAAGTTGTATGATATTTTAAAACTAATTTAATAAAAAATACATTAATAAGGCATTTGGCGACAGATAAAACATTTATTTTCGATGTCAAAATTTTAAATTCGGAACCTTATGATAATCTTAGCAAAATTTATAATTTATTGATTACTATTATGATTAAAAAAAAATGCACTATTCGGGCATTTTCGGCAGAATTTTTTTTTTCAATACCAGTCCCAAGAACTGTATTGGTTGCATTTGTTTTTTTAAATTTGTTTTAAAAAATCCTAACATTTTTCAACCAATCATGAATCGAAAAAATGTTCCTTTTACAAATGCCTGATCAATGCATTTGTTTATTATATTTTTAAAAAATTGATGAAAAAATTATGAATTTTTCTGAAATTATCATCAAGTTCCTAATTAAGAGAGTTGACATAGAAAAATGAATTTTTCTCCCGGCAAATGCCTGATTAATGTATTTTTTGTTTAAATTTGTTTTTTTTTAATCGTAGAATTTATCAACCAATTATGAATGTTGCCGAAATTGTTATGAAGGACCCAAATGGAATGATTGGTATTAGAAAAAGCGAATTTTCCTGTAATAATTTCAAGAAGAAATTTCTTCATCATCATATTGTTTTCATCCAAGTATCTTGCAATATATCTATAAAAAAATGTAAAATTATGGAACATCGTAAAAAAAATACTTTTAGCAAATAGTCTATTTACATAATTTTTCTTCCTTTATTATATAATTTTGAAACATCTTTTGCCAATGTTAATATATGAAGCTTACTTGATTTTAACCATTTTCCTGTTTTTGACTAGCACCGGGAATGTCAAATAAAAAAATGGTCATTTTTGTCGACATTTTGTTTATTTATAAAAAAACTTGAAATCCTAATGTAAAAATCAGGCTGGACAGATCTCTTAGAAATCTTATCAGCTTTTTAATTTTTTTCAAATCGTTCAACACTTGTTGACTGTACATAGTTTTGAACTAAAAAAGTAATTTTTACCACTGTGCGCGGCCGGCTTTCCAGGAATGGAATTCCGTTGGTCAAAATTTTGCCAAATAACGGCCTTTTTGTCATTTATTTTTCAGATACGAAAAAATTCGGCATACAGGGATTTTTCCATAAGTCGGAAAATGATGAACTGCCACTTATGATTATTATTGTATTCCAATAATTAATTATGTACTGATTAAAATACCTCTAATTTAAGAAGATGATCCTTAATTTTGACTTTTTCTAAAGCAGTCAAACTAAGGTGACAGGTAATTTCAGATTCACAATCTACGTTTCCTTCTTTTTCAAATAAAGTAATATTATAAGATTCTGCTTTCAAGTTCTGTGGATTCAGGTCCCATCTATAGAAAAATTTCATCTTTCCAACATTCGAAATTTCAAACTTGATAGTTGACGGTTTATTTAAATGGAGCTACGGAAACACGAAACATTAATGAAATCAGATAATATTTTTAATAAACTAAATAGTTAAAATGTTACTTTTCCGAAATCAACAAAGTTATCTCGATGCTGATAAATTTCTATTGATTCATCTTGAGAATTTATATAAAAAACGTGTGGTTCAATACTGTATGCTTTGGTTGTTACGAATATTGTAAGAGGATTTTTCATTTTTTCAACATGACACTGCACAGAAAATGTGACTTCCCCAGCCATTTTAGGTTGATAGTCAACACTAAGAAATTATGAAAAGTGTTTTTATATTGTAAACTGTTAAACACCTTTTGAACAAATTTCGCAAAATAAATAATGTATTTCTATTGAAATTGCAATTTTTAGTTACGAAATTATTAATTAAACCGAGCGCCCTACGGAGCTTAGGAAATATTTATAATAATTTATGCATATAGTTAAAGTTTATTCAGGAAGACATAATTTCAAACTAACTTTAAAGTTTGTTCGGAGTTTGGTATCAAGATGCCAGACATTGGCTTAATGATCAAATTATGAAATCGCCCTTCCGAGTAGAGAGACTCTTGTAAAATCTTGAAAGGAAGTTCAAAATTTTCTCTGTTTACGATCGTTAGTGTGTCACTGACTTTCCAACCTATATAAAAATGTTTGCAATAGACAGAGACATACCAAAGAATAATTTAAGTTTTGATTCCTTATTTTTATTTGTTCTTTAACTTTTTGAAACTCATAACTATATGAAGGTAATTTTTTAAAACTGATTTATTAATTTTTTCTACCTGATGCAGTGGCTTTCATTTGCAAGTATTCAGGGAGACAGTAAGCTTCTGGTTCAATGACGTGAGCAACAATTAGGAAAAGTGTTTCCAATTTATACTTGTCTATTGTAAATGACCAAAACGATTCAAAAGTTCCCAAATCCTGAGCGTAAAATGTAAATGAGACATTTGATCGTTTTCCTCTTTGAACAATCCCTTCCAAGGTTCTACAATGAAAATTAGGCACATCTTCCATTTGGTGAATCGTTCGATCACTCCAGGAAAAATTATAATCGTCCATAGTTGGGTTAACCAAATTAAAATCTCTGGTAAAACAAAGAGAAAAAATTAATCGTATCTTAAATTGGGTTTTAATTAAATTATATTATAAAAAAATTCTGGTCATTTCCCGGTACACCTAACTCTCGCTCTCAGTCACTCCGTTTACTGTCTTCCTCAAATTGCATGTTTTGCAATTGGAAACGGTTTCGGCGGCCTGGACTGTTCACTTTTCTATCCCCCCGAATTTAGTCCAAGGCTATGTGAAGGCAACCCCCAAAACTGGACTAGAAGAGAGAGTTTGGTGTATTTCCCTAATCGAAAAATTTGTGTACGTTCATTTTAATCGAAAAATTATAACTCTTAGAGCTGAAAATTTTTTTATTTGAAGTTATGAAAAATGAACGGCAAATTAAACCACTCAAAGTAAAATTCATTTGATTTTTTAATTCTAAAAATAAATCTCTTTAGAAATAGGTCACTGATTGAGATCAGTAAGGATTTACACGAAAAATCACTGAAGCCACACGGATCCAAATTCAGAGAGAAGCTTGACAAATTTTGTTTTCAATCTTGTAAAAATTTAACAGTTTAAATATTTCCTATTGATAAATATAAATCTGCGCTATCAATTTCGAGGTATTATATTAAAAATAATCTTCCCTTTCAACTTATATTAATAAAAATGTTAAAAATAAAACGCCACTCTCTTCTATTGTACTTATGTTTAAAATTAAAAGAAGTTCCCCTCTTTTACTCAAATGTTGAAAATAATAAATTTCCTCCAGCGCAATCGATAAAAATTTAAAAAACATAAAAAATGGGCTTCCTCCAATTCAGCAAACAAAGAACAGACAAAACTTCCTGCCTTCCAACTCAGTAAATATGTTAAAAATAAAACTAGTGCCTCTTCTAATAAAAAAATAACTAAGAATTGAACCTTTCCGGAACAAAAGGGGATACGCGTGGATTCAGCCTGATAATTATTGTCCAGAAAGTCAATGTTTAAAATCGTTCGAATTTCGATTTTAAGAACTGATTCTTGTAGAAAATTTTAAGGCGCATCTTTTTTTTATTTAGCAAAAATTTTTAGGTTTTATAGTTTTTGAATAAATTGGTAAAAAATAGATTTTTCGAAAACAAAAAATTTCAATCTTTTTTCACTTCAACTCGCGCTAACTCAGTTAATTTCCAGAATTTGTCAATATAATTAATACTAAATTAAATTTTTAAGTCTTTTGAAACTAGCTGAGGAAGAAAAATATAAATATTTTACTAAACAAAAAATTGTGAATTTTTTTTGAGGCTTTGCAAAAATCATGAATTTCAATCTTCAAGCGCTTCGTTTATTGAGCGAATTTCAAGCAACGACAAGCTTTCAGCGAATAAGTTGTTTATTAAGGTTCAAAGAAATTTTTTGGAAATTTTCAGATCAATAGCTTAAATGGTTAAAAAATTATGAATGTTTTAAACTACAAACGGAAATCTTGACGCTGCTGCCGTATGCACGTGCCTCCTCGGTTACGAACGTGTTGCAGTGAACGTGAAGGTCAAGTCGGATATCAAAACAAAAATAATAACCGTTTGTAGTTTTCTTCTGAAATGTACTATAAATAAAGCAAAGAAGCAATGAATGGATTATTTCTTAGAATACCTGCAAAAGTATTATTTTTGAGAAAGGTTTATTGTAGTTAATACCCTACTAATTTAAGAAAGATAGAAGAGGGGATGTTTATGACAATTACGAATTGCAAAATCCAACCTCTTTTCTCTTTAAGTTTACGCTTGAACTAGAGAAACTTTCAAAAAGTCCTCCGCCTCGAATTGGATTAAAAGCTGCCAAAGTTAAGGATGTAAACAATCTTTATAAATACTTAAGTCCTAAAGGAAAAGAATTTTTTAAAGAGTATTTTTTTAAAGTAAAAATTCAGAGCCGAGATGCCGAAGAAACTGATCGAAGTGACAAAAATGAGTGAAAGTAGTTTAAAATAAAGAATTATTTAAATAATTTGATGTTAAAAATGTCTAATAAATCAATTATTTCAGTGATGATATCATGAGTATTATTTTGTTATCAGATTTGACCTTCAAGTCCGCTGCAACACGGTCGTAGCCAAGGAGGCACGCTTGTAATTAAAAACATTCATAACTTTTCTACCATTAATGCGATTGATCTAAACCTTTTCAGAAAACTTCTTTGAAGCTTAATCAATAACTTTGTCACTGAAAGTTTTCCGTTGCTTGAAATTCGCTTGATGAACAAACCGCCTGAAGTTTGAAGTTCATGATTTCTACAAAGTCTTGAAGAAAAATTAACAACTTTCTTGTTTATAAAAATATTTACGTTTTTCTTTCTCGAATAGTTCCAGAAGACTTTAACACGTAATTTACTGTCAACAGCTTTTAAAAAATTCAAAAATTGTCTAAGTTAGGACGAGTTTAAGTGAAAAAAAAGAAATTTTTTGTTTTTAAAAAATCTGTTTTTACTAATTCATTCAAAAACTATAAAACTTAGAAATTTTTGCTAAATAAAAAAAGATGCGCCTTAAAATTCTCTACAAGAATCAGTTCTTAAAATCGAAATTCGTACGATTTTTAAAATTGACTTTCAGGTTAATTTTTCATAGGCCGAATCCACGCGTATCCCCTTTTGATCCGGAGAGGTTCAATTACAAATTCCTCCTTTCTAAGTCAATAGAAATCTTAAAAATTTACCTCTTCCGATTTGCAAAAAATTGTTACCAAATTTTTTTCCCATTTAATTCAGTAAAACACAAAAACAAAAAAGGTCCATTAAAATTGATTGCTTAATTAAATTAATAAATGCTACCATTTATTCCCTTTCAACTAGGTAAAACTCTAATTCTCTGGATCTCAAAAGCATAAAAAAATCTAAATAATGTCTAAAAAATCTTAATTTAAATTGAGGGGCCGGATCGTAAAAGGGCGTATAGAATTTTCTTGTGCGAAATCATAGTCCCCTGGAGGGTTCAAAACAAATTTTGGATTTAAAATTTTTGAAGGACATGTCTGGATGTGAAATTTTATTGTGCACCTTTATTTCTCTAGACAAAAAGTTGTAACTTTTTTAGTTTTTAAAAAACTTTTTATAAAAGTTTTGACTTTTTTGAAAAACTTGATTTTAATACGTTTTTCACTTCAACTTATGCTCAGTGTTTCAGTTTTTGAAATTTTTTGATGAAAATTTCAGGGAATGTGCTTTAAGATGTCTTTCGATTGAAAATATGATAGGAATTAAAAACTGTTGTTAAAAAAATTATTATTAATTTGTTTCTGATGCTTGGCGCGAATCGAACACTTGTAACTTCCAGAGTTTCGTTTAGCGAGGGAATTTTGAGCAGGCAAATAATTCTCGCGACAAAAATTCGGAGAAAGGTATAATGAAGTTTTTTGAAAAGTTTCAGATCAGAATATGTAATAGTTTAGGAGTAGTTATGATTTTAGTGAAGGTCAGCACTGGAGTTTTCGTGCGTATCAAAAGCTCTGTGACGTACAGCCCCACGGCACGAAATGTCTCGCCAATGTGTGGCTTATAAATTTGATAAAACCTAAATCTGTTATCGAATAAAAATACAACAAATTAAGTTTACTGAATATAAATCCATTTTATTAAATTTTCGGTGTATTTTAAAATAAAGTATACAGTTTATTCTTCATCACATACGAGTTAAGCCGAATGTCGATGTAAACATTAGGTGTACATTAAAGTATCCTACATTTAAATCTAAGGAAACCGGAAAAGTACATTCAAATTAAATAAAATTCATGAATATTTCGTTAACTTATATTTGTTAAACTGTTATTTACTAAAAAAATTCCACAAGATCATATTATAAGCAAAAACTCTCTAGCTAGAGAACATGGGACAGCGGAGTGCATAGTAAGCTCGAAAACTCCA